>JBBBDQ010001351.1:7412500-7502680 GCA_037127315.1 Ascarosepion bandense
TTATTATGTTCATTCATGAGTAATTACCGTTTTCGCGAACCAATCTTAAGACCTCCTACAGAAGGTAGCTGAAGAGAGTGAGAAGAAAGAACTACAAATAAACTGCACGAAAACCGAATGCATGGTCATCAGCAAAAAGGGCAGCCCAATATGCCAAATACAAGTCGGGGATACTAAAATCAAGCAGGTAGAAAAATTTAAATACCTGGGAAGCGTTCTAACAGAAGACGGAAAATGCGACACTGAGATCCAAAGGCGAATTCCTATGGCGAAAGAAGGATTCCAGGGGTTGAGTAAAGTAAAAAGAAACAGGACAATTTCTCTAGAAACAAAGAAGAGAGTACTAGATTGCTATGTGATGTCAGTCCTTCAATATGGCAATAAATGTTCGACAATATCATCGAAGATGAAGGACAAACTTGAAGAAGCTGAAATGTGGTTCTACAGAAGGATGCTACGAATATCATGAACCGAGCATGTGAGCAATGATGAAGTTTTGGAAATGATGGAAAAGAAAAGGAAATTAATACTGAGCATTAGGAAGAGTCAGCTGAAGTTCCTGGAAAATGCAATGAGGAAAGAGGGTTTGGAGAACCTGATACTAACAGGCCAAATAGAGGTAGGGGAAAGAGCGGATAACATATTTGAAGGACCTAATCAATTGGATGTTGGAACGAGGTTTGCATGGTGTAACAGGAGAAGGCGTGCTGAGAACCACCAGTGATAGGAAGACGTGGAAAGCCATGATCGCCTACGTCCTGAAGATACAGAAGAAGAAGATATATGCCAACAGTTAATAAGAAATTATAATGTGGATATAAAGTGGGGGATCAAATTTATATTATAATCAATATATAAACTGATCCTTAATTTGTGAGAAAATGCTAGTTTCTATACTTTTATATACTAGATTTATGGGCTTGAGCTAGTGGATGGCAGAGCGGGGTTTGGGTGGTGTAACAGGAGAAGGCGTGCTAAGAACCACCAGGGATAGGGAGACGTGGAAAGCCATGATCGCCTACGTTCTGAAAGGGCACACAGTAGGAGAAGTTTAAAATAATTTTAGAATACATTAGCATACATTAGGCTTTGTGCAGCAGTGAATGCGTACCCAAAGGATTAAAATAAAATTTTTTGGCCATTTATGGAGGGAAGGAAACTTGGTTTATGCTACATCATTTCCTGGAAGTTTAAAAGAAGAGAATTATATTATGGAGACATCTTGATAAACATAAAGTGCTTATAATGCAGGAGTCAGATCTGATTGGCAAGTATATTTTTGCAAAGTTTTTTTATTCGGAAGACACGCCATTGAAAGATAAACCGAGACGGAACGTTGATCGGATCTTGATTAAAAACTCATTAGTGAAAATCAGTTAGCAGAAAAGTGCTCGCGAACCAGAAATCCCATCACAACGTGACATAAGTTAGAAAAAGTCAGCAAGCAGTGTGTGGCACACCCTTGAAGCGAAAAGAACACAGTGGATTGCTAAACAAAAATGGAAATTATTTATGTAGCGGTTTCACTTAAAGATAACGATGTCGAAGTGCTAAAGAATTATAGCGATACATGTGCTAGACGTTTGCAGAGAGTCCATTCATCCGTCTTTTATTTTTGCTGGTTTGGCGCGCTTTAGCTGCTTCTCTTGTGTACATTGATATTATGCACGTGTTGCAAGTTATTCAATCGGCTAGCGACAAAAACCGGCAAAAATAAAACGCTACTTATTATTTTTCTCAGGGATATTGCATACGTTATATAAGGGATGCATATTTAACTTTACTATCTGAAAACAGTTTTCTTTTATTAAAGCAATGATTTAAACTTAATCTTCTTGTCACAAATCTAGTATTCTGCTGTACTTAAGTGACATTCAATTTTAATCACCCAACATGATATTTAGCGAAAAGCGGAACGTTAAAACATTCTTTGTATGAGCTGCCAGTTCCGGTTAGTAGGCAGATTATTCATTGAATCACCTCATTAGAAATGTTGGTATCTATCTGCGTTGTGGTACAGTGGATATCGGCTCGGAACGGGGAGCCGGGTTCGAATTCCAGTTGAACCCATTGTATTCACTTACGCGCAAATACCCTTGGGAAATGTATTAATCCGTCTCTTCCCTCCAGTTATGGGTTAAATAATAGGACAGATTGGGTTCTATAGCCTTGGTCGGCAACCAGTCTACCGCAGAAAGCAATGGCAACCTACTGCGGGATAATCTTCTGCCCAGTCAGTCATGTCTCTTTGGAGACATGATCGCCTAAGCGTGTATCACGTTGGCACTTAATTAACTGATAAATTAAAATTGAATCCAATGTACAAATAGAGGTCTTTTAAATTTTACGTTTTCTGATTTACGCCCCTTTGATTTCTTCTCCGTGCATTTTATTATTTTTAATATTTTTAGTTTATATTCTAATTTAAATTTTAAATTTTTATCTACATGTAACCTTAGAATAATTAAATTTTTAATGTTATTAAAAAGCAGTAACTTAACTTTAGATTTAATTCCGATGAACATCGAGTGAACTTAAATTCAAACCCATTAAACTGTCAGTTTGAAATATGCACCTGATGATTGCATAACGCATGAATCTTCGAGTCGTGCCATGGACGTAGGATAATATGTGTATTTATTAATATAAATGTATTTTAAACTATATCAATAATCCTAATTTTCTGAATAAAAGAATGATTTAATGACCACATGCTGTCATAGAAAAAATACCTACGTAAATTCTTAAACCCAGATTGATATATATTCCTCTATACGTTTGCCCCCTTCTTTCTCTCTTTTATTTTTACTTCCTCTCTTTCTTTCTTTCTTTCTTTCTTTCTTTCTTTCTTTCTTTCTCCATCAAATATTACTTGTAACAATTATAAATTACAACACATGAATTTTTCCTTCCTTTATTGTATATTTTTTAATTTTTAATTATAAGTTTAAATTTTATTTTTACATTTTTATTCTTATTTTTATTGTTTTATTCTATTGTTTTATCTGCATGTAATATTAGAATATTTAATTTTAAAAATTTTTACGTTTCATGAGTTATGCCTCTTTGATTTCTTTTCCGAATTTCAGTTGGATTCCTTGCATTCACTTACGTGCAAATACCTTTGGGAATGATAATAATCTGCTTCTTTCCTCCAGTTATGGGTTAAATAACAGGACAGAATGGGTTCTATAGTCTTGGCTGAAAACCAGTCTAACGCAGAAATTAATGGTAACCTATTGCGAGATAAACATCTGCCCAGTCAGTCATGTCTCTTTCGAGACATGATCGCCAAAAACGTGTATCACGTATGGCACTTAACTGACTGATTCAATAATGGATTCTTATCCCTGCACTTTAATATTTTTAATATTTCTATTTTTTATTATTTTCTATTTTTTCTATTTCAATTATAAATTTAAACTTAGTTTTTTTTATCTACATTTAATCTTAGAATAATAATTTTTTTTAATCTTGCTATTTAAAACGCAGCAACTTGACTTTAAAAGATTTAATTTCCACGAACTCAAATTCAAATCTATTAAACTGTCAGTTTAAAATGTGCACATGATGATTGCATAACAAATGAAACTCCGAGTCATGCCACCGACGCTGGAGATTATGTATATTTATTAATATATATGATACGGCTCTTTTCATACACCGGGCACTTCTGTATTAACACCAGAATAACAATACTGTGTATATATGCACCCTCATATATATATATATATATATATATATATATATATACTCAGTTTTAATCCGATATTATCGACAGTATGGTTAAATAAAATAAAGACAAGAGGAAAAAGGTATTTTATTTGGTGTATATATGTGTTTTTGTTTTCCATGTCGACAATTTACACCAAATAAAATACAGTTTTCCTCTTGTCTTTATTCTATTTAACCATACTGTCCATAATCTCGGATTAAAACTGAGTATATTTTTACAAATTGTCGACATGGAAAACAAAAACACATATATACACCAAATAAAATACAGTTTTCCTCTCGTCTTTATTCTATTTAACCATATATATATATATATATATATATATATATATATATATATATATATATTAATTCACGTCACTATATATATATATATATATATATATATATTAATTCACGTCACTATATATATATATATATATATATATATTAATTCACGTCACTATATATATATATATATATATATATATAGATATACATATATATATATATATAATTATGAATTAGAATTTTAATTCATAAGCATATGATAATACTTTGCTATACAGTATTTATTGTGTTGAGTACTTTTTATAAAAAAGTAAATGCCAGGAAACTCAAAATCGTAAAACCTTGGGTCCTCTTTACCTGGATATATATATATATATATATATATATATATATATATATATATATATGTAGTATAACAAGGAGGTATTCCAGTATGTATGATCTTTCTAATCAAACTTGTCTTACTAATGTTGGATTAATTTACAGCAGACGAATAAATAACGATCAACCGAGAATTCATAATATACACATGATACACATACCCGGAATAATATATGACTGTCCGAAGTTTAGATGGTCTAATCCAATAGATTTCCGGCGTCTAGGCCGCAATTATTACCTGGAACAAAACTCGGCGCAAGTAATTGTATCAGTCCCATCAATGTCGATCTATTTGTAAATCTATCTCAGGACTCGGAAGTCATCTTCGTAAAAATGCCACTCCGGAGGCGGATGAGCAATGTCTCATTGTATTTCTGGCAATATTTTCGGCAGAAAATAATCAATAAGTAAAAGCATCTTGTTCAATAATCAATTGACTATTATCAAATATACCCACGATAGGCTGAATATTTGGGACACAGAGTGGAAATGATAATTATTAAGTTTTATGCCTTCTTTCTTTCATTTAACTCCTACAAAGCTAGGATTCTAAAGTTGATTAAACCATTAGTGCATGTAGTCGAACGTTTTAGAAAGCGTGTTACATGCAACCAAAAATGCCAGATACAGGTGGATACTAAAATCAAGCAGGTACAAAAATTAAAAAATTTTTTTTTTATCATTTCACCCCGGGCAAGGCGTAAATGCCACTGATGTGTGTGTGTGGGGGGGGGCTACATAACTGAAAGAAAATTAATTAGAGGAGGGAGAAGAGGATTACAAACCAATTAGAAAGAAGCAATAGAAAGATGAAAATAGAGGTGTAATGACAGTTGCAAGGGGGGAGAGAAATGGAAGGATATACGGGGTGGGAGAAGAGCTAGAGTCAAGTGGTTAGTAGATGAGTATTGACATTGCATTTAAATTTCTGGAGGTTGTAGCCGTCAGGAAAGCAAGAATACGGGAGCGAGCTGGGAAGTTTTCTAACAGAAGATGGAAAGTGCGACACAGAGATCCGAAGGCAAATTGGCATGGCAAAGGACGCGTTCCAGAAGCTGAGTAAAGTATTAAGACACAGTAAACTTTCACTAGAGTACTAGACTGCTATGTGATGTCAGTTCTTCAATATGGCAGTGATTATTGGACAATATTAACGAAGATGAGGAAAAACTTGAAGTAACTGAAATGTGGTTCAACAGAAGGATGCTGCTGATATCACTGACCGTGCAATGATGAAGTCAAACACAAGAATGGAAACACAAAGGAAATTAATATTGAGCATCAGGAAAAGAAAACTAAAGTTCCTGGGACATACAATGAGGAAGGAGGGCTTGGAGAGCCGGATACTAACGGGTCAGATAGAGAGAAAAGAAGGGAAAGCAACGAATAACATATTTGAAGGGTATGAGCAAGTTGACGACAGAGCGGGGGTTGCATGGTTTAACAGGAGAAAGCGTGCTAAGAACCACCAGGGATAGGGAGACGTGGAAGGCCATGATCACCTACATCCTGAAAGGAGAAGGAAGATAGAAGAAGAAGAAGAAGAAGAAGAAGAAGAAGAAGAAGAAGAAGAAGAAGAAGAAGAAGTTACAAAATATTTCAAATTCAATATCCTTACTATAACCATTAACCGGGTTTGGCAAAAAAGAGCTAATTTTTTCAGGAAAGTTTGTCAAAGTTTTTGAAGTGAAGTGTTTACATTTATTACATTGTTCAAACTGTTCTACTCATCTTTATTGTCACTGGATCCAAGCAATACTTTTAACCACCGAGTCATTTGGCTTTGGTTGAATCCAGGGACTTGGCCCCAAAAATTGTGAGTTCAATACCTTGTGAGAGTAGTGGCGAACAAAAAAAATTAAAGAGTTGAGTTAAAGGGAGATAACTAAAACATCAGGAAGTAGCACCACTCATGGAACGAGAACAATCTAGTCAATGATCAAAATAAGTTCAATTTAAAATTTTAATCACCTGAAGACGATCGGAGCGTACAACAGCTGAAACGTTGTAAATATAACAATACAGACGAGAACAACAGTCCGAACAATGTAAATGATTTAAAGGTAATGCTTAATTTCTTTATTATTTTTAATATATGGATATTATTATTATTATTATTATTATTATGTTTTTTCTTTCATCATATTTTGATTTCTGCAGAAAGACCTAAGGCAGGTCGTGGTGTGTTGCTATGATTCCATTTCATGTTTTTTCATATCTCCCTAACATCCCTAGCGGTACATAGACAAAGTTCTCTTTAGTTTGTGGGCTGTACTTACCTCTTAAGCTTGGGTTTCCAGAAATTTTTTAAATGTGCTGTTTTGTTTCATTTATATCATTCCTAGTGCACCTACTATCACTGGCACGATTCTTGTTTTCAATTTCCACATTTTTTTATTTCAATTTCCAGGTCCTTATACTTTGGCAGTTTTTCGAATTCCTTGGTTGCTGTGTTAAAATCCGCTGGACAAGCCATATCAATTCCTAGGCAAGTTTTTTCTTTCTGGTTTTTAACAATAATGTCCGGCCTATTTGCTTCAGTTTTTCTGTCTGTTTAGATAGTGTAATCCCATAGAATGGTGACATATTCTTTTTCTGTAACCGGTGCTTGGTGATGTTCATACCAGTGTTTGCATCCATAGTGTTTACACATTGTCCAATGCAAATATTGCCTCAATCTATCGTTACGATTTTTATATTCATTTTGGGCAAGTACAGAACATTCTGAGATTAGATGGTCTATTATTTCTTGGTATTTATCACAGAAACTGCATTTTGAATCCACTTGCCTGAAAGTTCCTAATGAAAAGACTTTGGTCTTGTGCTGGAAGAATAAAGCCTTCAGTCTCAGACTTTAATCCAGATGCACGTAACCATCGATGAGTATTAACTTTATCAACATTGGATTTATTAGCACGTTCTGGATATTGGCCCTGCAAAGGTTTGTCTTGTCAGCGTTGTTTCATCTATTCAAGAGCTTTATCCTTGACGCAATAGTTGGTTCTTGGCTTCTGTTTTGCTTTACTATAGAATATACTAAATTTAAATCTTGTTTGTATTTACTGCCTTCTTTTATTATTGAATATTTTTTCTTTCTGTTTTCATGTTGTTTGGCTAATAGTATCATCCAGTCCTTTCTTGTTTCTATGTATGTTAGTTACTATTATTTTGTCATTTTTTCATCATATTTCGATTTCTGCTATGGTCGCACTACCTACCAAATCTGCTGGAAGACCTAAGGCAGGTCGTGGTGTATTGTTATGGCTCCATTTCATGTTTTTTTCTATCTTCCCTATCATACCTAGCGTTACATAGACAAAGTTTCCCTTAGTGTGTGGGCTGTACTTAATAAGACAATTTTTTGTATATCTCTTAAGCTGGGGTTTCCAGGGATTCTTTCAATGTGTTGTCTAATTCCATTTTTTATCATTCGAAGTGCACCTACTATCACTGGCACAACTCTTGTTTTCACATCTTCTATTTCTTTAACCGGTGCTGTGTGATTTTCATACCAGTGTTTGTTTACAGATTTTCCATAGTGTTTGCGCATTGTCCAATGTAAATATTGCCCCACTCTATCGTGGCGATTTTTATATTATTATTATTATTATTATTATTATTATTATTATTATTATTATTGAATATAGGATTAAAGAAAAGAAAGTTTCTCCTACCGGAAATGAACAAGCAAATCAATTTTGAAAAGTGCACGCGACCTTTAACATTTAATTGTTTCTACGAAATCAAGAGGGTGATGCCAATCTTTGACCTATATATATATATATATATATACTATGATAATGATATCACTGGTAGTTGCCAGAAGCGAAGCGATCTCTTCATCTCCATTGAAGACATTGGAAAGTCTTCTCTATTTCCTTCAACAAATTGAACATTTTCCTCAGTCTAAGATATTTACTTTGTCAGCTTCATGGAAGCGAAAATTAAAATCTGCAAGGAATTTTGAGGATTTTAAACTTCACTTCGTTTGTGTCTCAACTCGCTCTCCGATAACGCTAGCCACCGGCAAGGGGAAAAATCGATCTTAAAAAGTGACTTTCTACCACAGCAAACAAACCTTACACCGACAGGAAAAAGAGAAGATATTAAAATAAGACGAGAAATCAATAATCTTCTCAAATCGAGCCAATGTATTTTGAAAGTACAGCTTCCACTGTGATTAGAAGAACTTAGAAAATAAAATCTGATGTGATACATTTGCAGCAATGTAGAAAATATTGTCAGTTTTCTAACCAGATTTTAAAAAAATGATCTTAATTTAAGATCAGCTACTAAAGACAAGGATGTACATTGTGGTGCAGTGGATATCGCCTAGGAACGACAAACCGGGGAGCCGAGTTCGAATTTCAGCTGAATTCCTTGCATTCACTTACGCACAAATACCTTTGGGAAAGATATTAATCTGTCTCCTTCCTTCATGGGTTAAATAACAGAATAGATTGGGTTCTATAGCCTTGGCTGGCAACCAGCTTACCGCAGAAAGCAATGGCAACCTACTGCGGGATAATCTTCTGCCCAGTTATGTCTCTTTCGAGACATGATCGCCGAAGCGTGTATCACGTATGGCAATTAACTGACTGACTGAATATAATAGTTGGAAACATAATTAAAATTTCTACAGGGTATAAAATGGGGGGGTCGCTTTTTATTGTTATGAAGTAATAAACTGATCCCCTATTTATTATACTTAATATAATAATGTAATATGATAAGAGAGCTGAATTGCACGTCCGCTCGTGGTCTGTGCTTTTCCTGGAAATTAATTTTCTTATAATTCTGAAGATGAGACAATGACTTCGAAATATTAAAGATTACTCAACAGGTAATACCCAACATCTTCTTTACTTTCATTTATTTTACTAAATGCATTGTGATAGCCTTCAAAACTTACCCATACACCTAACATACACAATGATTAAAACAAATTAGAAAACTCTCCTATATTTTCAATGATTTAAAATGCATGCTATCGAAGAATAAATGTAAAAATGATACATTTTAGAAATAAAATGAATACCAGACGAACACCTTTTTATCTATATATATAAAATGCGATCTGTCAGTCTGTGTGTGACTGTAATCTATGCACGCCTACTTTTTTTTAAGCTACGCCATTCACACTTTCTATAGACAAATATCTATAGGGAAGTCAGGTCGGCACATACTTTTTGAGTTTAAGTTCAGCAATTTTTACTTTTCGCACTTCTTGGCTAATGGAGCCGATTGTTTAAATTTGCCTCGTCAAACATCTAAGATCTAAGATGGGTGCTAGATTACATCACAGAAATGAAATCACACGTGTCAAATTCGACTGAAAAATGAGCCTTTATATTTAATTGTTATTCCGACGTTTTAAAAATTCATTTGGTCGACAAAAAAATGTAAAAAATATTACCCGTAATTTTAAAACAAAACAAATATTTTTTAAAAATTGTTTTTTCAAACAAAAGCAAAATATGTAAAAGGAAAATGTGTCAATAGCTAATTTAATTGTTTAAGTTTTAAATTAGATTTAATATTTCATACTTCAGAAAATAAAATGAAAGTTTTTTTCGCTAAATATCTCATGCAGGAAATCAAATGTCTGTAATTCGTGTGGCATTAATGTAACTTTTTCCTCTAAAATTAAATATCTACATTTTTAAATATTCTTCGAAAATTTCTGAAATTCATTTAGTCAACAAAAAATGTAAATATTTTCCTCCGTAATCTTGAAACAAAAACAAACGCAATGTTGTTTACAATGTCACCTAAAACATCAACTCACGTTTAAGCAAAGCAAAAGAAAATAGATTTTGTAATAAAATTTTTGAACAATTTCTAAACAACAATTTTTTATGTAATTATTTCTGAGTTTTAAAGTGAGGCGGCGACTACAAGCGCTCGGAAATCTCAACACGGTGCATTAATCATCTAATTAAAAAATGTTCTGAGTTGCACGGGCAACGCCGGGCTATGATGCTAGTAGGAACTAAGAAGCCATCGAGCCACTCAGAAATTTCCGCAGTTTATGATTCATAGCAAATGTAGATCTTGGAAATTTAAAGTCTTTACAAGAGGTTTCGGGAACCTCGAAAAGGTAAAGAGCAACATTACCAAAGATGACTATGTGTTGAAATTTATTCTTAGTACTGTAAAATGCCTATCAGATTTTTTTTTAATCATCTCACCCCAAGCAAGGCATTTCACTGCCACTATTGCGCATGGGGCTACACAGGGGAAGGTAAAGAGAAAGAAGTGGTTGGACATAGGGAATGAGAGGAGGAAGGTGACAGATGAGTAAGGATGAGGGTTGGGCAGATGGGAAGAGTGCTTGATAGAATGGGAGTAGGTTAGTGTTTTAGGAGGTGTGTATTGACCTTACATTTAAACTCCTGGAGATTGTAACCGTCGGGGAAGCAATCGTTTGGAAGAGAATTCCACAGTCGGGAAGTGCGAGGAAAGAAACTGTTGGAGTAGAAGTGACGGCTGCATTTTATCGGTTTCACTGTAAACGGGTGGGATCTAGTTGCTAATCTAGTATCTCGTGCAAATTCGTATTTCGGGGGTACCAGTGATCTAAGTTCATAGGAGCAGAAGCAGTGAAAGTAGATTTTGACTTGTTATAATGTGAATTAGGTTTGGAATGTTTGTTTTTTTTTTTATATGAGCAGAATATTTGTGAGGTCGCTGCCACTCAATCTAAACCACGCACACTTCTTGGAGAAATGTACAGAAGATATTAATTTATTTAGTGTGGGTTATCGCAAGCGCTGATTTCAGCATATTTTTTCCAAAAAAATGCCCTCCTAAGATGTGTTCGGTTTTACTGCTCGCTCTTGATCATTCTTTCAAGACACGCACCATGTCTTCTTCAGGTGCTAGGAATTTCGAACTAAACGCTTTATTACAATCACTGGGGTATATGAACTTCATTCCTTGCCTAATGTCTCTTCTGGAAGTCTTGAGTTAGAGAACCCCACTGAAAACTACGTAAACGTAAGGAATCAGCACATATGCTAGGCTTCAAAAATCGCCTAAGTCGACTAAGCATAGAGATGAACACAATATGGGAACCAGTATAGAGTACCAGAGAAAATCATTAGTGTTAAAAAATTGCAATATGAGCTCCGGTAAAAAAAAAAATACCAGAGAAAACCATTAACATTAAAAATACCAGAGAAAACGATTAACATTAAAAATTGCAATATGAACTCTGGTGGAAAAATGGATACTGGACATTAGATTTATAAGTCCAAAAAATTCAGTTGTTCTTAAGGACACATGGACCAGTGGATATACACATTGGTTAGTTCCTGTGACTTGACCCAAAGAGTTATGAGTTCAATACCAGGTTACAACAGTGATGAACAAGTAAGTTACAGGGCTAGATCATGATTTCCAGAAGGGGCATTAGGCAAGGAATGGAGTTCGTTTCCCCCAGTGATTGTAATAAAATATCTGGTTCGAAATTCGTAGCACCTGAAGAAGGCTGGAGCGTACAACGGCCAAAACGTCGTACAAATGGCAACAAAGATGAGGACAATAGTCCGAATGAAGAAAATACTCTAAATGCTACCTCATCTCAGAAATATATATAAACTACAAAAAAATCATTCAACAGACATTAAATGAAGAACTCAAATACTAACAACTTCGCCGAGGTATTAAGGTGAATTTCGTTACCTGACTGTTATTGAAGGTATCCTGTTAATTTTCAAAACTATGTCACTTCGAAATGTAGACGGCTATGGCTCACCAGAGATTCATTTTCTGTATTATATTTTTATTTAAAGTAATTTAATAAGAATTTTCAGTTTACCAGTTTCAGGCTATTTTTTCAAATGAGAATTTTTGACACGTAGGCAGATGTATAAAACAAAATGAAATAGAGTAGACATTTATCCAGAAAACATTTTGGAAGCTGTTAATAAGTGTTGACTTACTAAGGAAAAACGACATGACAACTGGAACCGACGCGTAAGGACACGACATTTAAAAAAAAACGAAATTGTATGTAAAGACGAGGAACTTAAAAAAATTGACAAAGCGTAAAATAACTCCTTTATATTAACTTAAATATTTGATAGGTAAGTTTTCACTAGAAACAAACAAAAAATAGTTTAAACAAACAGTCTACAGTAATGAAATTCCTTTGGTCGTTACCAAATATCTGCAGGCAAGAGAGAATTGCGTATATATATATATATATATATATATATATATATATATATATATATATCCGAGTGAATAAGGCACGAAGAAAAGTTTACAACGTCCATAATATTAATTTAAAACAATGCTTGATGTATAATATAGAGCTGTGAATATTTATTATAAATTATAGTTTAGAACATGTACATATTTTTATCCACTAAATGGATAAAGGTCGTGGATAAAACTTTGTACATATTCTAAACTATAATTTATAATATATATATATATATATATATATATATATATATATATGAAGAAAAAGACAAGAAAAAAACTATGATTAACCGACGTGTTCCATCCTTTGATAGAAATTATCAAAGCAAATGAAGCATTTATTTCGTTACATGTGTTTATATACAAGAGCAAGGATAGCATTGATTTATTAAAAAAACCCTCGAAACTGATTGATATTCCTGAATGTTCACAAACTTAACAACCATAATAAACCAATAAAATCCTTAATTTTGTATATAAACCCATGCAACAAGAAAAATGTAACATTTCCCTTGATAAACTCTTTCAGAGGACGAAACGCATCGACTACTAATAGTTTTTCCTCTTATTCATTTTTCTTTACAGTTACTCTCTATTTGAAAATAATTCAACCACCCACCCACCCACACCGTCCAACACACACACACACACACACACACACACACACACACACACACACACACATATATATATATATATATATATATATATATATATAGCCAGAGGTAGAATCGCCGACTGACGACATTTCGGTCGGGTTTCAATCCTGGGTTAAAAAGCAATCGGAGCCTATTCGTACTGATGAGCTGTGATACAGCGAAACAGATCTGTCTGCGGATGACAATATATATATATATATATATATATATATATATATATATATATATATATGCACTATCGACCATAATTATAAGGCAACCCCAGTTGTTTTAAATGAAATGATGTATTTCATACTATTTTTAGTATTTATTGCCAAATGAAAGGAAAATGTTTCTTTTCTCAATATTAGTTTGCAAAATTTTACAAGTCAAGGAAGCGAAGATGAACTCGTCCGAATCACTCTAAATTTTCTTCATTCTTTCATTGATGTAACTGCAATATAGGTAATTATTAAATATTTATAAATTCATTTGATATACATGTTATCACAGCGAAATACAAGTAATATGTTGACAGGATTTAATAAACACAGCTCATAAACTTGCATATAAAAAAACCCTTAATGCTGGTGACCCATGTAATTCTCAGATAGTCTTGTCTACCATATCTTTCAAGCTTGAATAAGAAGTCTTCCGAAATGTGTTCATGTTACACCCACGTTACACTCATTCGTTAACACAGATTCGCAGTGCATCAACCTCTAGGCGACAAACTGGAGAATTAAGTCCCGGCAGTTGACAAGCAACTAAGTAGTATTGAAAGTTGATAATTATTGTTGTCCATCTTATTTACATTTATATATATATATATATATGGATATGTGTGTGTGTGTGTGTGTTTGAGTGTGAGTGTGTGTGTGCGTGGCGTACGTGGTGCATGTCACACTGCCGTATAGCAGTGTACTGATGAATCAGGCGTTGTACACTGCCATCTTCGTCTTCACTGTCAGCTTGGAGTTCGTTCAAACACGTGTTGTGGTGCTGCCTTCCCAATTCTGTAGTCGAGCTCCATTTCCAGGGAGAAGTTGTCAGTGTTGGTAGAGCCAAGATAGGTAAACTGTGGGACCCCGTCCAGCTCATAGTTATAGACCACAACAGCGACTGAAAATATTTTTCTTAATTTCCTTAGCTTTATTATTTAGGAAACAGTAGTCTAAGCTTTCTTTCCAGGATGAAACAGTGATTAACGATGATAATCAAGAAAACGCATATAAACTAAGCGGTTAGAATTTTCTCGCCACGTGCCACCTTGTCTCACTAAGGAATCCGGGTGCAAGAGGCAAGTTGCCATGAAGATTCTTTCAGCCGGCTCAGTCTCTTCGCAGATGTTTGGTCCTATATCTAAACGTAAACACAACAAAATTCCCCCATTCTCATAATTCTACGTTCACATAACCTTCTGACTAGCGGTTTGCCATTCTGGGTTAGAATACACAGATTGTAACAAAGAGCCATTGCTTTTCTGAACAGATCAAATTACTCTGACCTTTTTCTGATTTTAAAGGTCCTAGATAGTACAAATTCCGTGTCCCTAGTTTCGAATTGTTTTGGGTACGTTCTTTGTTCTGCTGCGGTAGAGTTCATTTGATTTTTATGTTCCGGGTTTTATATATTTCTATCTAATAAAAAAACTGGTGCGTCAGCTAAACAGCGTTTGATCCTCGAATCGAATTTACTGGCGTAGAATCTGTGTATCGATTACTGATAAAAGTTCTTCGAGATGAAAATTGGCAAGTAAATACTTACCTATATTTTGCATTGATTTATCTTCAAAATTCTCCTCTGCAGAATTATCTGGAAACCCAACTTCTCCTTTACTATGTCGCTATTATCATAACTACGATCGAGATTTTTGTCATCAGCATCAATATTATAGTCCTAGTTGTTCTAGTTGAAGAAAAAAAGGAAATTGTATTTCGACGATTAACCGGAAAAGGGATTTGGGTCAGGTGTTCAACTGATCGATTGAGAGGAATTCAGGTGTACGCATATTCGAAGATTAACGTTGTCTGAAGAAAAAAAAACGATAATTACAGGAAAATTCAAGAGTAGAATTAGCTTGCAAACAATCACCAAACAGTAGATCCTCAAAGTGAACTGAATCATTAAAATTAAATATAAATATAGGCTCGGTTTGATAATGGAGATGAATTGAAAAACAAATCACCCGAGGGTTGCAAATAAAATAAAAAAAGGACAAAAATTAGTATTTTATGCATTTTGCAACATTTTTTACAGGCATAAAAATATTTTATTTGTCTGTGAAAAGAATAATAGTGAGAAAAATCCAATGATAAACAAAATAGTATAAAATGTAATTTATTGCGAGGATTTTAATTTTCATATGTGCTTTCCTCTCAATAAATTTATTAGATATCAATAAAACCAAAGTAAAGCTTTAAGTTTAACAGTATATCAATTTATTTGTCTCTATTTCTAAGATGAGGTATTGTAATCATTTCCATTATTTAACTCATTTTATTGCTATATTCACTGTATTTCGGCCGTTAAACGTTCCGACCTTCTTCAGGTGATATATGTTAAATTTTCGCACCGAGTCCTTTATTTAGTCACTGATGCCCTGAAGTACAAGTGACTCTGTGGATAAAAGAGAAGGCTGAGCAATCCAAAAACTGACTTGATTTAAAAAGTTGCGAGTTCAATGCCTGGTCAGAAAAAAAGAAACGAAAATTTGGAGAATTCATTTACTGAAAAAAATTAAATGTCTATTTTTATGTATGTATTTCTATAAAAGTCTATTTTTATACTTTCATAGTGTTTTGACCCCAATTTGGGGGTTAACAATATTCCCATAGCTGGGACCTGAACAGGTGCTTCCACTCTGAGTCAGCAGAGTTCGAATTCCAGTTGAATTCATTGCATTCCCTTATGCGCAAATAACCTTGGCAAAGGTATTAATCCGTCTATTCCTTCCAGTTATGGATTAAATAAAAGGGCAGATTGGGTTCTATAGCCTTGCTCAGCAACCAGACTACCGCAGAAAGAGATAATCTCCTACCAGTCAGTCATGTCTCTTTCGAGACATGATCGCCCAAGCGTGTATCACGTATGGCACTTAACTGATTGACTGAATATAATAGGTTGAAAAGAAACTTCTACTTCTAAAGTGGGAGATGGCTTTGCTATTGTTGTGAAGTAATAAACCGATCCCCCACTTATTACTACTTAACAATATAATACATCTCTTCCCCCTCTAGCTATGAGTCAAAATACCAGGACAGATTGGGTTCTAATGTCTTGGTCGGCAACCAGTCTACCGCAGAAAGCAATGGCAACCTACTGCGGGATAACCTTCTGCCCAGTCAGTCAAGTCTCTTTCGAGACATGATCGCCCAAGCGTGTATCACGTATGGTACTTAACTGACTTACGGCGCCAAGGTACAGGTAGTTAGTCATTTGCTATATCTGTTCGTAACGCTTACCGCGCATCGTATGGTCTTAAGTGACACGTTTCCAGAAGGGATACATTATTAAAACGTTTGCCCGTCATTAGTCTCTCTTTCCCGTCGAAAATTCAAAATAGCAGTTGGAAGAAATGGTGTTGATATCAACGGAATTGAGAGTAGCGGGGAGGAAATAAAGGAGCCAAACTAAAGGATAGGCTCGGTTTGATAATGGAGAAGAATTGAAAAAAATAATCACCCGAGGGATGGAAATAAAATAAATTGGAAAAAAAAATGAGTATTTTATGCATTTTGCAACATTTTTTACAGGCATAAAAATATTTTATTTATCTGTGAAGAGAATAATAGTGAGAAAAATCCAATGAAGAACAAAATAGTATAAAATGTAATTTATTGCGAGGATTTTAATTTTCATATGTGCTTTCCTCTCAATAAATTTATTACATATCAATAAAAACCAAAGTAAAGCTTTAAGTTTAACAGTATATAAATTTATTTGTCTCTATTTCTAAGATGAGGTATTGTAACCATTTCCATTATTTAACTCATTTCATTGCCATCTTTACGATATTTCGGCCATTAAAAGTTCCGACATTCTTCAGGTGATATACGTTGAATGTAAAGACAACTATGCTGAAAAACCTCGGGTTACGTCGTTTTGAGTTGAGCTGTTCTCGATTATGGTCGTTTGTCAAAAAATATAATGAAAAATACAAATCAAGTTCAAGTCATTTTATTCGACTTTACCTCTGTCCGCCACAAATATTAAAGTCGTCATATCACTAAAAAGCGTTAAAAGCACATAAAACATGTTATTGTACAATAAAAATTAAAGTATATAAAATCATATTAAAATCGCGAAATATTTGAATAACTGTATTTGTTATTTAAGCTTAGAAAATTAGTTTATTTAATGATGTCTTAGAGCAAATCACTTTCCCAAATAAAGATTCCTTGATGTACTGTAAAAACGCCAAATTGTAAATATCTACATTTATGTACGTACATGTATTCGTAAATATAGATTAATTTTTTTCTGTACTATATTAAAAACTAAACTTTATTTGTTTGTAATCTTAAAATAGATTCTTATTGACCATATATTTATTAGAAATGCATTTATAAATAAAATACATAAATTTGAACAAAATATTATAAAATAATTGAGTTTTAGGAATACAAATACAGTATAAAATAGAAATTTAAACAAAGAAAATTACAGGTTTACCTCGGATTACTTCGTTTTGTGTTAAGCCGTTCTCAATTATCCGTCGTTTGTCAAAAAATATAATGAAAAATACAAATCAAATTCAAGTCATTTTATTCGACTTTACCTCTGTCCGCCACAAATATTAAAGTCGTCATATCACTAAAAAGCGTTAAAAGCACATAAAACATGTTATTGTACAATAAAAATTAAAGTATATAAAATCATATTAAAATCGCGAAATATTTGAATAACTGTATTTGTTATTTAAGCTTAGAAAATTAGTTTATTTAATGATGTCTTAGAGCAAATCACTTTCCCAAATAAAGATTCCTTGATGTACCGTAAAAACGCCAAATTGTAAATATCTACATTTATGTACGTACATGTATTCGTAAATATAGATTAATTTTTTTCTGTACTATATTAAAAACTAAACTTTATTTGTTTGTAATCTTAAAATAGATTCTTATTGACCATATATTTATTAGAAATGCATTTATAAATAAAATACATAAATTTGAACAAAATATTATAAAATAATTGAGTTTTAGGAATACAAATACAGTATAAAATAGAAATTTAAACAAAGAAAATTACAGGTTTACCTCGGATTACTTCGTTTTGTGTTAAGCCGTTCTCAATTATCCGTCGTTTGTCAAAAGATATGATGAAAAATACAAATCAAGTTCAAGTCATTTTATTCGGCTTTACCTCTGTCCGCCACAAACATTAAAGTCGTCATATCACTAAAAAGCGTTAAAAGCACATAAAACATGTTATTGTACAAGAAATAAGAATTAAAGTATATAAAATCTTATTAAAATCGCAAAATATTTGAATAACTGTATTTGTTATTTAAGCTTAGAAAATTAATTTTATTTTATAATGTCTTAGAGCAAACCGCATTCCCAAATAAAGAGTTCTTGATGTACCGTAAAAACGCCAAATAGTAAATATCTACATTTACAAATATGTACGTACATGTATTCATAAATTTAGATTAATTTTTTTTCTGTAATATATTACAAACTAAAATTTATTTGTTTGTAATAAATTCTTATTAACCATATATTATTAGAAATGCATTTATAAATAAATTATACAACTAGAAATGGTTATTTGCGGTTTAGCCTTGTAACAAGTAAATTCGGAAACAAGAAAATTAAAATTAAATCTCCTCTCCAGGAACAAATTACCGACCTAAGTTGCGGTATACCTGTATGCCTGTCTCTAGTTTCAAGATTGCAGATCTGTGTGTATGATTCATACTGGGTGCCTATACAATTTATCCTCGTACAAATCAAACATTGCATCCGCTGCAGATATCAACATTCACCCAAATAGAAAAACACATCAAGATCATTAATATAGACTCAAATATAAAAAGACAACTGTTATTTATACCTGAGACAATTAAATGCATATAGACTTAAATATCATTATCACCCTTTTACACCCAATGGTGTGTAGGGCAGTAACATTTTGTTACTGTTTCCATAACAAACTGTTTTTGTTATGGGGCAGGGTTGTTAGCCCTGCGCCCAACCCCCAAACCTGGAAAACCGGTTGACCATTCTTAGTCCTTACCAGCACCTGGTATTGCCAAACGGTCACCCATCTAAGTACTGACCAGGCTAGATGTTACTTAACTTCGGTGATCGGACGAGAACACGATGTAGTCGTAGACTAGCTGAAATATTAGCAATCAATATTTACCTTTCTTCGAACGAAATATATAAGTGGTTGGATTATTTAACCTGCATATCAACCTTCATTAAGTCATTTAATGCTGAAAATCGTTTTGATTTGCTTTTATTTAGTTTATTTGTTTTACAAGATTCATTAAGATTTGTTTTTAAAGGCAGGGTCCCCAAGTCCTACCCTTGTTATTTAACCCATAACTGGACGGAAGGAGCGGATTAATACATTTCCCAAGCATGTATCACGTATGGCATTTAACTGACTGAATGTATCTGGCTTCCATGAATCTGATAATTAGACAAATTTTCCTGCTATCCTCTCTCCTTTTCATCGCTGTCACAACTATATTTTACTTAAAATATTTCGGCGTATAAATTAGTTCCAATAAAATTAGTATAGGAGAAAATAAACTTGAATATAGAATAGATGATGTCAAATGTTTCGCCAAACACCGGAAATTTGGTATTCGTACGAACATTTGCAGCATTGAATCAATCCTCATTGATTGTTTGTTTGTTTTTGAGGCTTAACGACCTATCAATCCTTATGGGATCATTTTAAGGTCATAACCAATGATTTTTGGGTAAGGTTATTTTAATTGGGTAAGGTTATTTTATTTTTACAACATTTTTCTTTTTCACGATTCATTGGGATTTGTTTTTAAGAGCAGGGTCCCCAAGTCCTACCCTTGTTATTTAACCCATAACTGGAGGGAATGGACGGATTAATACCTTTCCCAAGGGTGCCAGTGCTTAAGTGAATACAGGGTATTCAACTGGAATTCGAACTCGGCTCACCGATTTCTCTTTCCGAGCCGATATCCACTGCACCACAACGCACAGACGTCCATAAGCCCTGACAGCACTTGGTATTCCCAAGCGGTCACCCATCTAAGTACTGACCAGGCTCAACGTTACTTAACTTCGGTGATCGAGCGAGAACCGGTGTATTCAACGTGATAGGCTGTAATAAAGACTTAAATTTATATCACCACTATTGACCTACCCCAAAACCAAATAAATTCTTAGAATCTCAAATATAAACGACAAATATTTACCAATACACGAATCACATATATGCTTATGGACTTAATATTTAGCTAGCTAGAAAAGTAGCAAATGATTATAGACTCAAATGTAAAGTACCACTATTTACCAACCCTTGATCAAATAAATGTTTACAGACTCAACTATAAACGAAAAATATTTACCTAGCCAGAAACCTAGTAAATGCTTATAGACTTGAATGTAAAGTAACAATAATGACCTGCCCCTAAACCAAGTAAATGCTTACAAACTATAAATCAACAATATTTACCTATTCGGATTCAATTTCTTATAGACTCAAGTATAAAGATAAATATTTAAATCATTGAATCAAATGCTCGCTTATGAATTCAAACATAAACAACTAATATTGCGACTTTTATAATCTTTTAAATGCTTATCGACTCAAATATGATGAGAAAATTCAGATTTAGAAATTAAATACTCTAACAAGTGTAGTCATGTCATAAAATCAACCAGACTACGCGAAGTCTCATTACGGTGGGATTAAGATTATATACCGACTCAAGTAGTTTGTGTGCACTTACCACTATGCCCTTTGGAAAGAGAGGATACACCTCTTATGTCGTCACGAAATGAGGCTGGCTCTGTTTAAGCATCTACTTGGGGAGGGGTAGATAGGCACTAACAACCGACTAACCAGTTATAAAATCAGAAATACCATGAAGGACCCAATGTTACGTCTCGAGGATCTACTGCGTTACGATATAATTAGCATTGATCTTTTTCTCAGCGCTTCGTAGTTTCGGTATTCTAGGGCAAGTACACGCAGAAATATTGATTTTTCACGCAGGAACATCCACATCCACCCAACTTGGTAGATCTAGGTCTCGCCCTCTACCGTCCACACACCTGGCCTTGTACCACACTCAATAAAGCTTACGAAGTGCAATATCTTCATAGAGATTTACATTTGTAGCCAATCGAATTTGAAAGAGGGAAATAAATTATTCCCGTCATTGGTGAGAGCGAACGAAATGTAGATAAAATAATTTTTAGCAATAAAGAGTAGATCAGTTTATTTAATCAAATCAATTTTCATTCTTCCAAATAAAGAATTCTACCTTATTCGAAAACATTTCATTTTTTATTTTGTCGAAATCGATTATATAATTAACTCATTTATCAATAGTGAAAGATTCAACGTTTCTCATCAAGCGAAAATTACAGAATGAAAATATCAGACTTTTCTGCAGAAATTTGAAGTCTGTAAATTAAATTCTGACTCTTTGTTCGTCCCCAGGAAAAGCTAACGTCAATAATTTTAAAGTACGGAAGCCTTAAAAGATAGAAAGAGAAAATTAAGTTACATTGTTTTCTATACGCTAAATAGTATCTCGGTTCATGATCTTAATTTGGTGCCAAAATTTAATAGTAGTTTGGTGCTGAAAAAACAAAAATATCTTTATCTTTCAGTCTGTTTTATTTATCATTTTTGTTAGGTTTCATTTCACTCAAGATGTCCTAATTTATAACTTTTCGCTATAAAAAAAAAGGCCAAAGCAATCAAAAGATTGAAATAAGAAACAAATAGAAATATAGAACACCTTACATTTTTTTCGCGTCTCACAACGAGGCTAAATTTTAATAACCAATGAGAATTACTATGGATATTTCGATAGTTCTTCTTTTCAGAGCTTGTACTAACTATTAGGGGTTATAATTTTGTTTTCATAGTGAAACGTGAAACAAAAATATAGTTTTACAGAAAAATGCTAAATAATACCATGGACGAACAGGTGAACAAAGACGAAGTCTTAGAGAAAATTGAAGCAATAAATAAACTTTTTTTTATCATATCACCCCGAGCAAGGCGGTAACGCCACTGATGTGCAGGGGGTTACGTAAGAGTGTAACGATTAGAGGAGAGAAAGCCGGAAACCACATCCTAAACAGGAAACAAGGGATGAGCCTCTACACCTGTTCAATAGACGTGGGTGGAGTGTGAACCAGGCGATAGATAGATCTATCTACTCCAATTGAAAAAAAAAGTGAAAAGTGAAAAGACTGAAAAAGAGAAAACCGGAAACCACATCCTAAACAGGAAACAAGGGATGAGCCTCTACACCTGTTCAATAGACGTGGGTGGAGTGTGAACCGGGCGATAGTTTAGACTATCTACTCCAATTGAAGAAGAAGAAAGAAAAAATGGTAACGGTGGTGAGTTAACTAATTTTTAACTTAAAGTCCGGTCAAAGACATTTCTTTGACAAAAGATATAGAACACTCGTTCAAATAACCATGAAACTATTTTAAAATTAGCCACAAAAAATAAAACAAAATAAAATCAAAGCAAAATTATAACTTACTTTTAAGAATATTTCAAAGCTGATCCTAAACCAAACGCACGTGTACTAACGCCAGTAGAGAAAAGGAACTTATTCTTATGTTCAGGAATATTATAGATGTGATTGAGATAATAGATGTGTAGATGCCAGGTTTTATTCGCTATACCGTCATTTTAGTTTTGTTGTTGACTCTATAAGGTTACATCTCTTGTTATATGCGAATGTTCATTATCATATACGTATTGCTGTGTTTATGTTATAAAAAGACTTTTCCTTCCGTGTACATATATATTCATGTAAATGTAGTATATATTTCTTGCATAAAAGTGTGCTGGTAGAATTATTTTTTTTATAAATATATCGCCCCGAGCAAGGCATTTTACTACCACTGTTTTGCAGGGGGTTACATAGGAGGAAAGTTATGAGAAAGTGGGACAGGTTATAGGGGGTGTCAGGAAGTGGGTAAAAGAAAGATGAGAATACTGATGAGTGTGGAGTAGACGGAGAAAGGAGCATGAGAGAGAGAGGATGCAGGTTAGTGAGATAGGAGATGACTATTGACTTTACATTTAAATTCTTGGAGATTATAGCTATGGGGAAAGCAAGTAAATGGAAGGGAATTCCCAAGGCGGGAAGTGCGAGAAAATAAGCTGATGGAGTAGAATTTGCGTTTATAATTTATCGGTTTCACAGTAATAGGGTGGGACCTAGTTGCTAATAATTTATATATAGGGGGCACCAGTGAGCTAAGTTCATCAGAGCAGAAGCCGTGAAAGTATTTGTAGAAGAGACACAGGGAAGCCACATTACGCCGGTGAGAAAATGACTGTATTCGAGCTGCCAAGTCGAATGATAGATTTTCCGGTGGATTTTGTCAAGGACACGTAGGTGGATAGCAGGAGCATGCGACCAGACATGGCAGTAGTATTCAATCCACGGGCGTATGGTATATTTATATATTTTTTCAGGTTGCTGTTTGTGCTATGTTCTCGTATGTTCAGGGTATTTGAGTGGGTGGATTGTACTCGTGAATAAATTCCTTGTCTTTAGCATATTCTTTTTCGGGAGATTATTCAAGGCACATCTACTTTTGGCTGGTTGGGGTGTCGATTGAATCTCTGACGACTGCCTCGGACTCACACATGCACGTGTGTGCAACCTGCGCTCTAACTAAAAAGATAAAGAGGCTATGCATGTGTTTGCTGTTTTTTTTATATTTACTTAACACTTACGCATTTCTACTTTAATTTCGGCGGGAGCGTTAGGCATTGGGTGACTTCCGCATGGCGTCAGTCGACCCATTAAGCTAAGCCAGCGTTATATCTAGGTTACCAGAAATATGTAGGAATTTAAAGAAGGGAAAGGAGGTATGTGTAAAGAGAAAGAGAGAGAGAGATAGATAGATAGAGAGAGAGAGAGAAAGAAAGAGAGAGAGAGAAAGTTCCTCTATCACTTTATTAGTAAAGAGGAAAGGGTATTTTTCAATACGCTTTACTATTACCTATCTAATCACCACATGTTTGTCGAGGTCACAGATGAGGAAACAGGTTCTGATAATTACAAGAAAGATAGAAGGTAAGAGAGACAAGACAAAACAACGGATAACATAGTGAGCTTGAGTAAATGGTGAAAAGAGGTTTATATAAATTATAAGAAAGACAAAATTGAAAAAAGGCTGAGAATTGTGAAGTGCTATGTTTGCCTACATTCCGAGAGTACACTGCCCAAATTGAAGAACAAATGAAAAAAGACCCAGCACCTGGTGTCTTTTCCAGTGAGAAAAACAAAGTGCACCTTAACTATTAAGAAGGCTGGCACACCTGACCAGCGATTGGAAGTTAAACTTTTCTCTGTACTAGTTAAAAAACTCAGAAAAAAACATTCAATACCGCTACAACCAATCTAGTGAAATGCTATCATCGCCTATCAAACCCAGCAATATCGCCAATCACGATAGAGTCTTTAGGAGGGATTCTAATGTCCACATGCATAGACTGGGTGTTCATCTCTCGGCGAACATCTCCCTTTGGTTAGGAAAATTTTTCTTGAATCTCCAGAGTATTTTTACAGTCTCTCTGCTAAACTCATTCAGATATCTCTTCTTTCTCTAGTTATCCCATTCTTCTCATAATTTTTGCCCATCTGTTTGCAAATATATTTGTCTTTCGGTACCTCTGATACCAATCAGTGGCTTGAACAACCTGTCACTAATTATGTTGGCATCTAAACCCTGAAATTCTAAATCACTCAATCTCTAATGCAAGTGATAAATTTTCCTAAGCGTTTCCCCACTAAAAGTGAAAGACACACATCTCTCGTAATTTTTTTTCTTTTTTTTTTTTTGCTAATATTATCCCCGACTCATGTCATGCTATTCAGCTCTACTCTTTTGGCAACTTTGACCATGCGGTGGTGTCTGTAAATCTGTCTTTCTGTTCCTCCGCCATCCAGGAATCTCCTACAAACAGATTATCGTTTTGTTATCAACGTTCAGAATGGGACTCGTTTCATAATTTCATTCATCACCTCGTTTGAAGTGTTCCTATTCGAAAATGCAGCTCCGAGGTCATATCCTGTATAAAATCCGGCATAGAAGTTTTCATTCACTAATGATGTCTCAACTTGAATACCGTTCATTTGATTGCCCATGGGAGTCACATCTTACAGATTCTACCGAAGTAACACTACTAATTACAAAAGATGCCTTTTTGTCTCTGCTTGTAATGAATGGAAGAGTGTTCTTACTAATGTACAATTATTGTTTACTGATAGAATGCAATAAGTTTGCTTCGAGAGATTACTGGTGGCTCTGCAATAGCGTGTTGAACAACAAAAATCCTCAATCACTCCTCCTCTATTCAATCAATTCGAAGTACCAATATCTACAAAAGACAAGGTTGAATGCTTTCATTGCAAATTTTCCTTCAGTTCTACACGTTACACCTCTGGGGTAGCCACACCTGATTTTTAACCTAAAGACCCAACTGGATGATATATGTATAACCTCATCTCTGGTCTCGGACAAAATTTCTAAATTATGATTGAATAAGGCAAGCGGAGGTAATGGAATCCCAGCCGTTGTACTAAAGAAATGTGCCCCTGAACGACTCCAATGCTTTTCAAACTCTACAACTATTGTCACTCTGCTTCCGGATTTCCTTCTTGTTGGGATTCTTCATCTGTATTTTTATGTTTTAAAGAACTCTAGTGAATTCTTTGACCCCTGAAACTATTGACCCATAATATATATATATATATATATATATATATATATATATATATATATATATTATTATTATTATTATTATTATTATTATTATTATTATTATAAATTATATTTTAAAACATGTAGAAATCGTGTAAAAAATATATATCCACAACAAATTGTACATTTTGTTTCGACTTTGGTCTTCTAAAGTTTAAGGCACCAGGCATCAGGTTTGGAATTCCAGTGTCGAAACAAAATGTACAATTTGTAGTTGATATATACTTTAAGAAAATTTGTACATGTTCTAAAATATAATTTATAATAAATATTCACAGCTCTATATTACATAAAGAGCATTGTTTCAAATTAATTTTTTGTACGTTGTAAATTTTTCTTCCTTCCTTATTCACTCGGATAATATACATATTAGTCATCTACATACAAGCCTGTTTAGCTGTATCACAGCGCGTCAGTGTAGTTAGACACATCCACTCGCTTTATGTATTTTTATTCATCCCGTTTATTTTAGTTTTTGCTTCGGGTTTGGCTCTAAGTAGGTATAATTGTAGTCCTTAGTATCATCCATGCTACTATTTAATCAGAGGACTTATTTAGCCTTCAAAGTTCAGTTTACGACGAAAAAAACTTATTTGATATCGATCCCAGGAAATCAAAATTTGACTTGCATCCATTCATTTTTCTTTCAGTCTACGGTTTCGCTTTAACTAGAAACAACTATTGCTTTTTAGTCTTTCGTGCCAACGTCCAAAGAGTCTGAGCTCCAGGACCATGGATTAGTTTTACACCTTTCATTACACCCGAGCATCGCCGGGCTATACTGGTAGTTCATATGAATAGGAAGAGTTCATTATAGTTCAAAAAGAGTTGGTACCATAACAATTATGAAAATACTTTATCTTATAAAAGGAAAGATATTTCTTATCTTGGTCAGTTACGGTAAAGTTTCCCCGACAGAAGAAAATGTTCTAAGTCAAAGAGAAATCGAAATTTGCCCTTGTTTGCATATTTAATATAGAACAGTAAATAGGTGAAAGCAAACTGGAAAATCGCATGCTACATTTAATTTAACAATAGAGGTCAGTGCTAATTACACGTTTACAAGTTCAGGTACAAGCGCATTTTAATTCAGAAGAATTAAATTGTCGTCATTATTGGCAAATCTTGACTCACATAATTAATTACGTCCTTGGTATGTGTACGAGTTTCCTCTCAATTTTAAATGAGCCACTCATTTAATACAATTAAATACATATGAACACTTCAAAAGAAAAAAAAAGGTTATCTATTTATAATCATCTGACAAAAAGTATAACGCAATTAGGACTCCAAAGTTAAATTTATTTCTATTTGGTCTATTTTTTCTAGCTTCACAAATGAGAAATTCCGCCTCTCGACTTCTTAATGAAAAATTAATTATCATGTTTACTTTTTCGCTATTTCCATGGAGAATGACAAGTTGAAATGCGCAATTTTTTTCTGTCATTCTTGACTGACATGAAATTAACAGCTAAATAATTGGCGGTCAAGACCTTAACAACATAAAATATGACACTGTTGATAGCTCATCGGGAAAATAAACTACAGGGACTCTTAAAGAGTGTATTAAAAGAAAAATGACATGAAAAGTTTAAACATCAATCGAAGGAATACGGAATGTAAACGGAACGAAAAACCTAAAATGTTAACAACGAATTGGAGATACCAGCGTCAAAGTACAGAAATTAAATATGTAGGAGGTGTTTTAATCTTCTTTTATGTGCCATATCCTTTCAGGACGTAGGCGATCATGGCTCTCCGCATATCCCTCTCCCTGGTGGCTCTTAACACGCTTTCTCTTCTTACACCATGCAACCCTCGTTCCGTCATCCACCTGATCAGGTCCTTCAAATATGTTATCCGCTGCTTTCCCCTGTCTATTTTCCCCTCTATCTGGCCTGTTAATATCAGGTTCTCCAAGCCCTTCTTTCTCAGTGCATGTTCCAGAAACTTTAGGTGTCTCTTCCAGATGCTCAGTATTAATTTCCTTTTCGTCTTCATCCTTTCCAAAACCTCGTTGTTGCTCACATCTTCGGTCATTGATATCCGCAACAGCCTTCTGTAGAGCCACATTTCAGCTCCTTTATATTTTTCCTTCATTATTGATTATATTGTCCAGCATTCACTGCCATATTAAAGAACTGACATCGCATAGCGATCCAGTACTCTCCTCTTTGTTTCTAGTGAAATTGTCCTGTTCCTTAATACTTTACTCAACTTCTGGAATGCTTCTTTCGCCATGCCAATTCGCCTTCGAATCTCAGTGTCGCACTTGCCGTATTCTTCCTAGGTATTTAAATTTCTGTACCGGCTTGATTTTAGAGTCCCTCACTTGTAATTGGCATTTTGGTCTGCCCTTTTTGCTGATGACTGTGGATTCTTGCAGTTTATTTGTAGTCCTTTCTTGTCACTCTCTTCAGCTATTTTCTGTAGGAGGTCTTGTAATTTTCTTTCTGTGTCTGCTGCCAGCACTCTATCATCTGCGGGCCTTATATTGTTTAAATTGTGGCCTCCGATGACGAATCCTGGCATAACTTCTAGGTTTCTCAGACAACAGAAAATGCAACAGGCAAATCTAAAGAAGTGGTGGCATAACGAAAAATGCCTTTCTAAAAGTTAAGCAAAGTATAAGAAAAAAATGTACGTTATAAACAGAAGTGAATGCTGAAATTTTATATAATATCTGTTATCTTATATCACATTAAATACTGAAAAATCTTCTCAGATATGAATAAGACACTTCAGGCAAAATAAATGTCTCTCTAAATATTTTTTTTGAGAATACCATGGAGCGAACATGTGAGCAACTAGGACGTTTTAAAGAAAATGAAAACAACAAAAAAACAAAAACATTTATACTTCGAATCAAAAAGAGACTGTTGACATTTCTAGTACGTATAGGGAAGAAAAATGGTTTGGTGTATTTGACACTCTGAATAAATATCGACCAGATTCCATTTACAAATTACATTACAAATTTAATACCTGCCGATTCGTTGCCTAGAATGCTTTCTTTCCTTATTTACTTCCACACATTCTTTTTTCCAGGAAATATTTCCAGGTTGAATTATAAGAATCAAGATTTAGATAATCCCTGAAATTACTGGAATTTCAAAGGTTAGGCTGAGAGAAGTAGACTATGTTTGTTTATCTTTTGACATTTTACAAGAAACCCTACACTAAAATAATAACCTGCCACTTGGCACTTTGCTGCAACGGCGTATCAATGTATAAAAATCATATTAAAATACTTTGCGTTTAACACAAGATATGTTAAGTCACTCACACAGCAAATTAAGTGATCGCATGTCTTAATACACATAAACCTCTACAACATTCTTGCTGATCTCATATCCCAGATAATTCCAGTTTTTCCTCGGCGGAATGATTAGACAATGAGTGATCTGACCCTGAGATTCGGCCTAGGATATCACCAAATTCGATTAGCCAATAAGGTACTTCTTGAAAATATTAGTCTGGAAAAACGATTCCAGTGGGAGGTCACGTTAGAAAACAGATGATAACAACGTTATTGGAGGAACCCAAGTGAAAGTTAATAGAGGAAACTGTTTAGAAGACCTTGATGATTTCCACAGTTCCTCACCTGAATGGGCAGGTAAAATACTCATCAGAATTGATTGGCAATATTGCCGAAGATGGTGACTCAATATAAAAACACATGCCTCAGTAGCCGGGCCACTTGCGCGGGCTGATCCGACTCTAATCTTAACAATGAATGAAATTTAAAACAAAAGTCTTTCTTTCTTTCGGTATAAAAGAAAACGATTACAGAATTGACTAAAAATCGTAATTATCTTGTTTACAGTTTTAAACATACCTTGTAGCGGAACTCTGGATCCTGATTGGTCATCAAATCGCAAAATTCAAAATACATCAGAGAAACGGTTTTTTTCACAGCTAAAGAAAAACCCATTTTGTGCCACCACACGTGACTAGATTGAATATTTAAGGATGGTTTCTAACCGGTCACGGCAGTCAGTCAGACATCTAAAATGTATCTCTCAACTTCTAGTGATTCGGACATTGTCCTCTTTCTCTTTCTCTTTATCTCTCTCAACAATTACTAACAGAACATTTTGTAAGAACTCTTGATACCTTAACTTTCTCAATGAACGTTAATTTCCACAACACTTGTTATTCCTTCTTTTACTAAATTTCTATTTTAACATTCAAAATATATATTTTATTCTCCCACTCTTCTACACTAATCCCCACATTCCAAATGACAACCAACCTCCTTATGAAAACGTTCTGATGATAAATTCTGCATAAAACTCGTAAGCTGTAGGGCGTTTGGTTAATTCTGACACAAAGCTGAATACAAGAAAAATTAACCAGCTCCCTACGCTTCAACATATCAGTAAGCAAATTAAAATATTTGATTCATTCGCTTTTGTCAAATATATATATATAATTATGAAGGAATTGGAAACTAAGTTTTATAGAAAAATATCCTTACGAAGTCTTATATCGACTAATAAAATATTAAGTACATTTTGATATGTGTAGTGAATTAATCGTTTAAAATATATTTTCTGTGACAACTTCGCTTTTCATAAAAAGTAGGTTTAATTTCAAATTATTGCATAAGATGTAAGGGCAAATAAAAGAAACATTAAAATACTTAAAAATAGTGACACCCAGTAAGATTATTAAATATAGTTTTATAAAATAAAGAGAAATAAATCTATTAGTTTGTAAGATGCAATGATGCGAGTTACATCGACGTAATATATTAGTAAGTCCAGTGTACCGTGAACAACATATTCATCTAAGAAGGTATGATTTACTGAATAGATCCGCATTACAATGCACTGTTTTTGTGTGTACAGTTTACGCTGTGCTCCCCACCGCCGCCGCCGATTTTAGACGACGACGACTTCTTCTTATTATTATTGTTTAGAAAATAATGGCAACCAATTATGGGATAATCTTCTGCTCAATCAGCCATGTCTCTTACGAGACATGATCACCCAAGTGGATAGCACTTAAATGTTCAAAATTTAAACAAAGAAAATCCACAACTCACGATTACCCTTCATACAATACTTCTTCTTCTTTTTCTTCTTCTTGTGCCGTGTCCCTTCAGGACGTAGGTGATCATGGACGTCTACTTCGCTCTGTCTCTTATCGCTCTCAGTAATTTTTCTTTGGGTATCTTTTCTAAGCCCCTCTCCGTCAACCATTTGCTCAGACCTAACATGCACGTCTCGCGCTGCAGTGACCTGTCTCTCCTTCCCTATTTTCCGATCATTGAGTATTAGGTTCTCCAGGCCTTCCTTTCTCCTTACGTGACCAAGGAACGTCATTTGTCTCTTCCTGATATTTGTTATTAGTTTTCTTCTCGTTTGCATCCTTTCCACTACCACAGCGTTGCACACGTGCTCTGTCCATTGTATCCTCAGCATCCTTCTGTAAAACTTCATTTCTGCTGCCTCAAGCCTCATCTTTGATGAGATCGTCCGGCATTCGCTTCCGTACAGAAGGACAGATATCATATTGCAATCGAGCACTCTTTGTTTCTAATGAGATTTTCCTGTCTTTCAGTACTCTGGTTAGCTTCTGAAATGTGTCTTTGGCCCTGCCAATGCGTCTTTGGATCACAACATCGCACTTTCCTTCCTCTGTCAAAACACTTCCTAGGTATTTGAATTGTTTTACTTGTTTTATTTTAGATTCTCCGACTTGCAGTTGGCATAGTAGTCTCCTCTTTTTGCTCATAACCATAGATTCAGTTTTCTTAAGGTGTGTTCTCAGTTCTTTCTTTTCACTTTCTTTTGCTAATATCTGTAAAAGGTCCTGCATTTTCCTTTCTGTGTCTGCTATCAGCACTGTGTCATTCACGTATCGGATATCGTTGAGACTGTGGCCGCCAATGTCAAATCCTGGTAAGGCTTTTATTTCTATCATATTTGCTTCGCTGTACAGGTTGAAAAGATCCGGTGAGAAAACACATCCTTGTCTTACGCTCCTTTCTATTTTTGCATATCTACTGAGTTCACTTCCTATCCTTATACAAGCGGTTTGCTGCCAATATAGTTTCTTGATTATCTTAACGTCTTTTCCGAAAATGTCGCGGATTTTGAGCATCTCTATCAAGTCCTTGTGTCGTACTTTGTCAAACGCTTTTGCGTAGTCTATAAAGTACAGATAAAGGTCCTTCTGCATTTGTATTGCTCGATCAGATAGCATTCTGAGAATAAATATAGCATTCTTCGTTCCGGTATCTTTAACGAATCTACATTGTTCCTGTTTTATCTCTGGTTCGATTCTGCTGCGCGCTCTGTTCATCAGAATCCGGATGATGAGTTTTGCTGTGTGGCTCATTAAACTGATTGTTCGGTGGAGATCACATTCCTTTTCCCCTGGATTCTTATGTAGTGTTATGAAGATTGTTCCACTTAGGTACTCAGGTATAGATTTCGTTTATTATTTCTGTTAGTCTGTCGACGCCAAAGCCTTCCAGGAACATCAACATATCTATTTCAATACCGTTTGGTTCCGCTGCTTTGTTTCTTTTCAGTTTGATCAATGCCGATTCCACCTCAATTTTTAATATTTCTGGTACATCCGTAAATTTGTTTATTGTTGATTGTTCTCTCTTGTCGCGAAAGAGATCGTCGATATACTCGTCTCATCTCTGAAGTATTTTTTTCCTTTCTAGTATTAGTGTGCCATCTTTTGCTTTTATATATCCTGTTGCTGAGCATGTCTCTCTACTTCGGCACCTTTTATCGTTGAGCCATCTTTAAATGTATTTATGTGTGATTGTATGTATTTTAATATCGAATTCAACCCCGAGCAAGGTAGTAAATTCACGAAATCCACTATATATAAAAATATATGCATACATATTTATATGTGACGTAGGCAGCGAAAATATAACACGTATCTATACAATTAGCAGAGAAAAAATAGAACCCACAGATATACATTTACATATAATATACAGGCTTTTCTGTTCTTATTAATAATATTTAGTGTTTCTGGAGAATCCATAGTAAGGATTCTAATTGCAAGCAGATTTAATTTATCTGCTATTACCCTAGCGAGGAAATATTTTACAAACGCGGAAACGGGGACATTGGGACATGAGGATTGTGATCCATTGATTCTATATTGGGTGAAGAAATATTTCAGAGGTGGATGACACTTGAACAGGAGATTCTATATCGGGATATATTTCTATAGAAAGGGATTGTTAGTTGTATCATATCGGAATTAACTGGAGAAGGCATATTTAGACTTCATCCAGGCAGGGGAATGGCCCCACACGTGCTAAACATCAACAACTCGGTTTGACTTCTGGAAGATGACTGATTATCAATTTGTCAAGTGACCGCCACATGACCAACGCGAATTCGTCTCGACCAAAGAGGGATTAACTTCTGTTGTATCCCTATAATATTAATAATAATAATAATTTTTCAATGTGATTTTTATAATATAATCTCATTTATATTGCATTATTAATGCAACCGCATCTTCTACTCCAACAGTTTCTTTCTTCGCACTTCCCGACTGTGGAATTCCCTTCCACACGATTGCTTCCCCGACGGCTACAATCTCCAGGAGTTTAAATGTAAGGTCAATAGACACCTCCTAACACACTAACCCGCTCCCATTCTATCAAACACTCTTCCTATCTGCCCAACCCTCATCCTCGGTATCCTTACTCACCTATCACCTTCCTCCTGACATTCCCTATGTCTATCCACTCCTTCTCTTTACCTTCCCCCATGTAGCCCCATGCGCAATAGTGGCAGTGGAATGCCTTGCTTGGGGTGAGATGATTAAAAAAAAAAATTCTTCCATTTCTCAAGGGCAAAATTTCAACGTAAACAGCCAATCTCAATCAGAGATAAGGCTCTCTTATTTTATTTTCTTTGCTACTAAGGCTCATTAAAATAACTTAAGATGCTGTTCGATGATTAAGCGACATATTCAGAAACTTGAGAATTTCGTATAGACAAAGAAAAGTGAAAAGTGTTCAGAACTCTGGCAGAATAATAAACTATAGCGTCGTGAATGCTAGGTTATTTCCTCGTAGTTGAAGAAGAGATTTGTAGCAACGGAAAAGAGAAACTACAAAAAGATGTTGAGAAAACTAAATAATGAGGGAAAAGGTTTTGGACAAGAAGGACGAAAACAGCGCATAACTTACTCAACAAGTTGTATATGGATGACAGAAGGGGGTTTTAAAAATGTAGAAAGCCACGATCGCTAACGTCTTGAAGGGTCATGACACATAAAAGAACAACTTTCTCGTACAATGTAGAAAGAAAGAAATATTGGATAAACATAGAGGCAGTTTAGAAAATCCTATTTTTACATGATTCGTTGATCAATTCAGTTTTTTCCAACTGTTCTTATATACTAATCATTCCGTCCGATTTTCCTTCAAATTTAAATCAACTCTTTTTGTCTACGCTAGAACACTTCCGGTTTATGCGGCGTCACGTAAAAATATGTCTTTATTTTACTGTTTGACAAGACATGGCAGCGACATATATCTTGTTCTCTTCTGCTTAATATGCCGTTACAAACTGGATGCTCATAAGTGAATGCTTAGAAAATTTGATTGAACTAATGAAGTAGTGATGCATATGCTGTGAAATCTTGCATGCTATAATTGTCGTAATCCGGTTGTAAATGGAGCATAGATTTGTAAAGATTTTATAATTTTACACATATTCGTTCAAACTTTTCAGACATTTTTCATTTGAGAATCCACAAGATGGGTTCTGATTTAATGAATATATAATGAATATGGATACACCTTAGTTCCCCCTAACACTAATTTGATTGGCTGGTGTCAGCCAAAAATACAGACAAAGGCGAGGACGCATATAGGTCTATAGGGCTACCACTATAGGTCTATGACTATTGGTCTATGTCTATTGACTACTACCACGTCTCAAGACACTGCACCCATTACGTCCCATTACCACCCATTACGTCTACGTACTAGATTGTCCTACCCGGTTACATTTGCTTAAACCGCTTAACCACACACACACACACACACACACACACACACACACACACACACACACACATATATATATATATAATAAGTGTATGACTTGGGGACCATGCCCAAAAACAAATCCCAATGAATCTTGATACTCGAAAAAGAAAAATGTATTACTAGACACAAACACATAATGTGATTGGCTGGTGTCAGTCGTAAATACAGACAAAGGCGAGAACGCATAGAGGTTAACCACTAGAGGTCTACGACTATTGGTCTATTTCTATTGACTACTCCCACGTCTGAAGCCACTGCATACGACGAGTACCGTCCATTACGTCTACGTACGAGATTGTCCTACCCGGTTGCATTTGCCTAAACCGCTTAACTACCTCGAATAATATAGGTTTACCGCTATTGGTCAACTAGAGGTCTACGTCGATAGGTCTACCACCACTAGAGGTCTACAGGTCCTTGACCAGAGGTCTACAGGTCTACGACTGTTGGTCTACGTCTATTGACTACGCCTCAGGATACTGCATACGACGAGTACCGTCCATTAGGTCTACGTACTAGATTGTCCTACACGGTTGCATTTGCCTAAACCGCTTAACTACCTCGAATAATATAGGTCTACCGCTATTCGTCTACTAGAGGTCTACGTCGATAGGTCTACCACCACTAGAGGTCTACAGGTCCTTGACCAGAGGTCTACAGGTCTACGACTATTGGTCTACGTCTATTGACTACGCCTCAGGATACGTCGAGTACCGTCCATTATGTCTACGTACTAGATTGTCCTACACGGTTGCATTTGCATAAACCGCTTAACTATATATATATAGACGAATACACACACACACACACACACACACACATTAACTATGTAGATGAATACACACACACACACACACATATATATATATATGTATATATATGATGTAATGAATATGTATACACCTTAGTTCCTCCTCACATTAATGTGATTGGTGTCGCCCATAAATACAGACAAAGGCGAGGACGCATAGAGGTCCATACGTCTATACAACTATTGTTCTGCAACTATTGATCTATGTCTAAGGATACTGCATACGACGAGTACCGACCATTACGTCTACGTGCTAGACTGTCCTATCCAATTACATTTGCCTAAACAGCTTAGCTAATTCGAATAATTTGCCTAAACAGCTTAGCTAATTCGAATCCTTTCCGGGACGTATCAGGTTCAATGTTTAGTATTGCAAGCAATTATATATTAGTTTCTTATATTTTCTTATTATTCTATTCTCTCTACAAATGCAAGAAATCTGATCTATGAACTTTGTAAAGCAAGCAGGCCTGATTTACTAAAAAGATTCGTTTTACTACACTACCGGCCATAATTATTAGGCCAGCCCAGTTTTTTTTAAAGAAATTATGTATTTCATAGTATTTTTAGTATTTATTGCCATGGAGTGCTGCTGCCATTTATGGTCAGGCGCCCCTGCCGTTCTCCTCAGTGTTCTCGACAGGCTCCAAAGGAGAGACTGTAATGTGATAGGTACTGATCTGGCGGCTCGACTGCAGCCACTTCCCCACCGTTGAAATGTGGCCTCCCTTTGTCTGTTCTATAAATATTTTCATGGCTTCTGCTCGGACGAACTTAAGTCACTGGTGCCTCCTCAACAAGTGTTTACTCGTGCAACCAGACTGGCAACTGGGTCCCACCCATTCACAGTCAGGTTAGTCAAATGCAGACGACAATTCTACTCCTGCAGCTTCTTCTCTCGCACTTCCCGCCTGTGGAACTCTCCCATATTCTTGCTTTCCTGACGGCTACAACCTCCAGAAATTTAAATGCAATGTCAATACTCATCTATTAACCACTGGACTCTATCTCTCCCCCCCCTATATCCTTCCCTTTCTTTCCACCTATGTATCTGTCATCGCACCTGCATTCTCAGTTTTCTATTGCTCCTTTCTAACTAGTTTGTACTCCTCACTCTTTTCTAATTAATCTTTTTACAGTTATGTAGCCCCAAGCTCATCAGTGGCATTTCTGTCTTGCTCGGGGTGAAATGTTTAAAAAAAAAGTGGATAATTCTAAATGAAAATAGAATGGTTCTTTTGTTAATACTGCACAATAAAATACGCATCGAATGAACTGTACTTGTGTCTAGTTTTTGTGCTCTCTTCCCCATGCTAGTCTTTTCTTCTTATTGGCTGGCTGAAGCAAAGGCTTCCTGGCTGCCTTGTAAAATTTTGCAAAGTAATAATAACAAAAATTAAATAGAAAATAAAATTGTTAAATATAATAAAAAGGCAGGGAGAAGAAATCAAAGGGGCGTAATTCATGTGACAAAAAAATTAAATTTACTAAAGGCGTTCGTTTTGCTATATCTTGAAATTCATGCTGAATTTTCTTTATTTCCTTCGAGTTCTTTTTTTCTTAATGTGCCGTGTCCCTTCAGAATGTAGGCGATCATAAACTTCCACTTGGCTCTATCTCTTGTCGCTCTCAATAATTTTTCTCTTGGTATCTTTTCCAAGCCCAGCCTCGTCAATCATTTGCTCAGATCAAAGAAGTACGTCTCATGCTGTTTTCCCCGTCTCTTCTTCTATTTATCCGGCCTGTGAGTATCAAAATCTCCAGAACTTCCTTCCTCATTATGTGTCACAGGAACCTACTTTGCGCTTAATTGTCCCCAGCAAAGAAAGTATTTATCTTAATTGTCTTATCCATCTTCCAGTAGTGGGAAGAATATCCGAAGTTAGGGATACAAAGCTAGAAGAAATGATTAAGTATTAATTTTAACAAGACAGAATCCGTTAGAAAAAGAATCAGCCCAAAATACAAATTAGAGATACCAAAATCAAACATTCAAATATCTTGGCAGCGTTTTAGGAGGGAATGAGAAGGGTGACACTAAAATCCAAAGGTGAATTCGTATAGCCAAAGAAGCATTTCAAAAGCTAAGCAGAGTATTAAGAAATAGAAATTTTGTTGGAAATAAAGTTTTACATATGAGTAATGAAGGAGTTTTACAATTTGAGTTTGAGTTTTGTTTAACGGCATATCAACCTCTGTGGGTTATTTAATGCCAAATAGGTCGAGTGTTAAGTTTTTTTTTTAATTTTTGGTTATAGTGAGAAGGTTGATTTTGCCAGATTTTAATGAAATTTTTTGTTTTATTCTTTTTTATTAAAAACAAAACAAAAAATGTATTCTAGTTTTGCAATCAAAAATGTTTGCTGAGAATAATTTCTTCTTTCAAAAATGCGTTGTTAATAACTTTTTCTTCAAAAATGTAAATTTTTATACTTTCATGTATTTTTATACTTTCATAGTGTTTTGGCCCCAATTTGGTGGATAACTATATGCCTATAGCTAGGACCTTAACAGGTTGGACCTGGGAATATCAGCAATTAAGAGGTGGTTCCCTGCTTCTCACAACCTCTCAATCAGAGGCCTTACTGCCGGATGCAGTTTACCGTCAAGCTCAGGACCGGGAGTTTTAGAGAAATTGGAAACACAGAAGATGAAGAAAAAGGACTGGAACGTTTTATACTCACAGAACCAATTGCAGACAACATGGACAGAGGAAAAACAACGCATTATCTACTTAGTGGGCTTAGGTAAATAGATGGCGGAATAAGGTTTAGGAGCAATAAAAAACGATTAAATTTTATTAGGATATACAAATGACTTGATATGATGGAGAGCCGTGATCGCCTATGTCCTGAGGGGACATGGTACATAAAAGACAGCAGGATCTGAAATGAAAGTTACTAAAGAACATAATAATAGCCACAGATTTAGCTTACTAATAAATATAAATCCACGTCTGGTGTCAACCAGCATTATCCTCTTCATCAACACCACAACCGGGTGTGGTCGCAAGTTCCTTCGCCGCTGATCTCCTTCCATATCTCTATTGTTCGCCAATGTCTGGGTCTCTGCATTTGGCTTCCCAGTTGACGCAGTGTGGTTGTCAGCCATTTTTTTCTGTCTCGTTTTTACTTTCTTGGCTTGACGATAACTTATATCCATCATCAAGTGTGATCACTGATCGGGAATTTGGCGGTTGTGAGGAGCGTGGAACCATCTGTTTATTGCTGTTGTTCCCAGGTTAACTCTGACTTCTATGTTACCACTTGTTAGAGTACTAGGTATGTAAAAACAGTAAAGCCCCCTCACACACGCAAAAAAAATAAAATTAACAGCACATTTTTATAATAAAATGAGCAATAATAACAGAAAATGAAAAATAGTGCAACAATTAAAAAATATAAAAATTCGTTTTTATAGAAAAATTAGCAGTATAGCCCGGCGTTGCTCGAGTGTAATGAAAGCTTTAAAACTAATCCATGGTCCTGGAGTTCAGACCCTTTGGACGTTGGCACGAAAGACTAAAAAGCAATAGTTGTTTCCAGTTAAAGCGAAACCGTAGACTGAAAGAAAAATGAATGGATGTAAATCAAATTCTGATTTCCTGGTATCGATATCAAATACATTTTTTTCGTTGTAAACTGAATTTTGAAGGCTAAATAAGTCCTCTGAGTAAATGGTATCATGGCTGAGACTAAGAACTACAATTATGCTTATAGTACAACTGTGTAAATTTTCAAGGAAATCGGATCAGCCGTTTCGGAGTCTAGAGGTAACGGACACACACACACACACACACACACACACACACACACACACACACACAGAGACAAAGTTCCATTTATAAATAGGTTTAGATACAATATACTACCAAAGAAAGAATATTTATTGTTTTATAAAATTGCAAATGAGGGAAATGCTTGCAAACTATTTCTTCATGATGAGGCACTCAAGAGCAAGTTTAGGAAATCAATGCACAAACGGGTTCTGCAACTGTTATTTTGCACAGAGTAGTGGGGGGGGGGGAGATCTGACTTCAAATTAAGTTTAAGCACTAAAAGACATAATTCGTTTTACCGTTATCGAAAATATAGACACATTACAAATCGAATTTCGATAATTTCTTCAAGAAGTGAATGTTGCATTTTTATGGATTCTGTATTTCAATTTCTTTTCGAAGATAATGATTCCTCATTTTGCTTTCACTTGAATTGGAACAGATGAATTGGAAAGTAATTTCCGAATTGATGGCAAATTTTAATTAAATCTGAAATGTGCACATCCGTTGATCACTTACTGGCAACATTTGGTGTAGTTTGCTTATCTGTATCTATTGATTATTGAAAGACGTTTGTCGGCATCTTAAACCGTCCTATTTGATCGAGATTCAAGTGTTTACTGAAAGTTTGTTAGACAATTTCCTCAGCCAGCCTAGATGTTCTGTTTTGAAATTTTTGAACACAGAAATATAGGTAGCATTAAACTGAATAACTATTTTATATACGTTTAGCTATGAGCACCCACTGGAAGACCTCGTTACCAACTTCAGGAAGAGAATGTTGAAATGATATGGAGACCTAACAATAATTCTACTACCATCCTCCATATCTGGTAAAAAAAAACGAAGAGAGTTCTTGATTTTGTTCATACCAAACACTGTGAAATATTAATGTAATTTTATTAATCTAAACTTATTTATAAAGGAAACTTTGTGTGTGTGTGTGTATGTGGGTGTGGGTGTGGGGGGGTGTCCGTTACCTATAGACTCCGAAACGGCTGAACCGATTTTCTTGAAAATTACACTGTTGTACTATAAGCGTTTGCGAGTGTTCTTAGCTAGGTTTTGTGTCGAGGTACCCCCAATAAATATAGAAAATCGATAATCGAAAAAGTCGGGTTATAGAAGGTGTGGTCCGATTTTAATCAATATGGCAGTGAATGCTGGACAATATCTTCGAAGATGAAGGAAAAACTTGAAGCATCTAAAATGTGGTTCTACAGAAAGATGATGCGGATATCATGGACCGAGCATGTGAGCAATGATGAGGTGTTGGAAAGAATGGAAAGGAAAAGGAAATTAATATTGAGCATCAAGAAGAGACAAATGAAGTCCCTGGGACACGCAATGAGAAAGAAGAGCTTGAAGAACCTGATACCAAAACGCTAGACAGAGGGAAAAAGAGACAGGGGAAAGCAGCGGATAACATATTTGAAGGGCCTGAGCAGGCGGATGACAGAAAGGGGTTGAGCGATGTTATAGGAGAAAGTGTGCTCAGTGCCACCAGGAATAGGAAGACGTGGAAGGCCATGATCGCCTTCGTTCTGAAAGGAAGAAGAAGAAGAAGAAGAAGAAGAAGAAGAAGAAGAGTCTATTGAGCTAAGCTAAATAAATATATTAGATTTATTATTGCTATTTTTACTTGTACTGATATTCAACCTGATATTTCAGGACATGTTATCTTACCGTTCTTCAAATCTTCCCGTCTCTCCTTACCTTTAATATTTTGATATATTTTGTTTACCCTTCTTTGTCTCTTTGTTTATCCGATCAAATTCGTTTTGCTATTTTTCTTATTTCTCTTGACTCTATTATATTATGTAACTGTTTAACAGTATTTACATTATTCGGACTATTTTACCCATCTTTGTTGTCATTTGTACCACGTTTCAGCCGTTGTACGCTCCGGCCTTTTTCAGGAGCTAGGAAATTCGAACCGAACCTTTTATTACATTCACTGGGATAGATCATTCTCATTCCTTGCCTAGATCCTCATCTGGTAGTCATAAGTTATCTCCCACTAACCCTTTAAGGTACTTATTCACCACTGCTGTAGCCTGGTATTGAACTCACAACTGTTTCGGTCAAGTCACAGGAACTAACCAACGTCTATATCAAAAAACAACTGAATGGCAACAAAGATGAAGACAATAGTGCGAATAATGTAAATACTGTAAATACTACCTCATCTCAGAAATATAGACAAATAGAATGATCTATTATTAAACGTCGTACAAATGGCAACAAAGATGAGGACAATAGTCCGAATAATGTAAATACTGTAAATACTACCTCATCTCAGAAATATAGACAAATAGAATGATCTATTATTAAACGTCGTACAAATGGCAACAAAGATGAGGACAATAGTGCGAATAATGTAAATACTGTAAATGCTACTTCATCTCAGAAATATAGACAAATTGAATGATCTGTTATTAAACGTCATACAAATGGCAACAAAGATGAGAACAATAGTCCGAATAATGTAAATACTGTAAATACTACTTCATCTCAGAAATATAGACAAATAGAATGACCTATTATTAAACGTCGTACAAATGGCAACAAAGATGAGGACAATAGTCCGAATAATGTAAATACTGTAAATGCTACTTCATCTCAGAAATATAGACAAATAGAATGATCTATTATTAAACGTCGTACAAATGGCAACAAAGATGAGGACAATAGTCCGAATAATGTAAATACTGTAAATGCTACTTCATCTCAGAAATATAGACAAATAGAATGATCTATTATTAAACGTCGTACAAATGGCAACAAAGATGAGGACAATAGTCCGAATAATGTAAATACTGTAAATACTACTTCATCTCAGAAATATAGACAAATTGAATGACCTATTATTAAACGTCGTACAAATGGCAACAAAGATGAGGACAATAGTCCGAATAATGTAAATACTGTAAATGCTACTTCATCTCAGAAATATAGACAAATAGAATGATCTATTATTAAACGTCGTACAAATGGCAACAAAGATGAGGACAATAGTCCGAATAATGTAAATACTGTAAATACTACCTCATCTCAGAAATATAGACAAATTGAATGACCTATTATTAAACGTCGTACAAATGGCAACAAAGATGAGGACAATAGTCCGAATAATGTAAATACTGTAAATGCTACTTCATCTCAGAAATATAGACAAATAGAATGATCTATTATTAAACGTCGTACAAATGGCAACAAAGATGAGGACAATAGTCCGAATAATGTAAATACTGTAAATACTACTTCATCTCAGAAATATAGAGTAACTATTTAAATTTCGAACTTATCTTTCGTCATTGTATTCCAGGAATTTAAGTTGTCTCTTTTTCCCGTGGTTCTTATTTTCCTTAAAAATCTCCCGTTTCTCGCATTTTTTTCCTTCTTAGTTTTGCTACTCAGCGGTACAGCAATAACCTTTTACGATTTAGCTTTCGTCATTTGCGACATGTTGATGGGTCATTCTATAGAGAACAGTAGATGTTATATAGCAACGAGTTGGGATGATTAAACTCAGCCGCTTGGGAGCACGCATTTTGGCACCTAGTGATTTGGAACCAGACAGGTAGAGGAGAAAAAGAGACAGGAAAGCAGCGGATTTGAAGGACTTGATCAGGTGGATGACGGAACGAGGGAGAAAGCTTGCCAGATATTTTGGTGCTGGAACAAATGTCGATTATTTCAACATCATTCAAAGTGAGAAATTGTAAAAGAGTTAAAACTGTAACTCTGACAAATAAAACCATTAATTCAGTTAAAAACTTAACTGTCATGTTTCGTTCACAACGCAACAATTTCACTGACAGTTTTGCTTGTTTACTTTTAAAGAGTAAAGAAATCGATTGAGCGAAAATATTTCTCTACTATATTTCGTTAATACCTCCTCAGCCATCCTATTGATAAAACAGTGGTATTTATTTTTAAAAAATATTAAAAAAGATGGTGAAAAAAACACTTATAATAGCGAATCTGGAAGCTTTCTAAACTATGGCTAAGGACTAACTCAGCAACTCAGACGTCGTTCGTTGGCAGGAATAAAACCACCATCTGTATCCTGAGCAAACGAGGATAAAGCTAGTTTTCCTGTTTCTAATTATGTTTATGGGTTAGCGCCAAAATTCCAGTGTCCGAACGGCAGCGCCCAAACGGATTAAACCGACATAACAGTTGAGACCTATCTTCGGTGCCGGTATAGTAGGTGACCGCATGGATAGCGGATCGAATTTAGAAATCGGAGAGCCAAGTTCGAATTCTTATTGAATCTATGACATTCAATACGTGCTAATATATTTGGAAAAGGTAGGACTCCATCTTTTCAACTCTAGGCTATGGGTAAATAGCAGGACAAACTTGGTTCTATAGCCTTGGGCGCCAACCAGTCTAGGAGAAATAAAATTCTGAATTCAAGCAATCCTGGAAAATTCTGGCTTTTGTCAAGCCTTTGCACCCAAAGAAACACCATTTCTACTACTGCTACAGTATTGGGCGTCACAGGATATTTGGATAATTTATGGCTTACATCTGTGATTCTGGTATAAAATGTGGCCCGCCCGGTTCGAATGTGCCATATCTTAAGAAAAATTATAATTAGAGATATACACTACCGGCCATAATTACTAGGCCGTCCCAGTTTTTAAAAAAATGATGTGTTTCATACTATTTTTAGTATTTATTGACAAGTAAATAATTCTAATAACTCGAGGTTTTGGAAAGCCTGGAGATGTAAAGAAAATTAATACTGAGCACCAGGAAGAGACAACTAAAGTTCCTGGGACATGCAATGAGGAAGGAGGGCTTGGAGAATCTGATACTAACAGGCCAGGTAGAGGGGAAAAAGAGACAGGAAAGCAGCGGATTTGAAGGACTTGATCAGGTGGATGACGGAACGAGGGAGAAAGCTTGCTAAGAGTCACCACGGATAGGGAGATGTGGAAAGCCATGATCTTCTACGTCCTGAAAATGCATGGCACATAAAAGAAGTAAAAGGAAACAATTCTAAATGATAATAGAATGGTTTTTTTGTTATTATTACTTAGCAAAATTTTACAAGGCAAATCGCGACAATTTACCCATCGTACCCTGTAGATTCCATATATATACACTACCGGCCACATCTATTAGACCACCCCAATTTCTTTTTTATAGAAATGATGTATTTCATATTTTTTTAGTATTTATTGCCAAATGAAAATAAAATGGTTCTTTTGTTATTATTACTTTGCAAAATTTTACAAGGCAGATCGCGACAATTTACCCATCGCACCCTGTAGATTCCATATATATATATATATATATATATATATATATATATATACTACCGGCCATATCTATTAAACCACCCCAATTTCTTTTTTAGAGAAATGTTGTATTTCATATTTTTTTAGTATTTATTGCCAAATGAAAATAAAATGGTTCTTTTGTTATTCTTACTTTTCAAAATTTTATAAGGCAAGGAAACAAAGATGAAGTCGTCCGAATAACGCCAAATTTTCTTCATTCTTTCTTGATGAAACTGCAATATAGGCAATTATTAAATACTTATAAATTAATTTGATGTACATGTTATTGTGCAGTATTAACAAAAGAACCATTCTATTTTCATTTTCAATTATTCACTTGGCAATAAATACCAAAAAATAGTATGAAATACACAATTTTTTTAAAACACTGGGTTGACCTAATAATTATGGACGGTAGTGTATTTATTCCGGTATTTATTGAGACTAATTATTTTAACTAACTTAAGCTTAACTCTTAATAAACAGTTGTAATACCTTATAGTGTCGCTTTTTAAGTAGACCACATACTATACCAGTGACATCATTTCGTAGGCCACATTTAAAAGAAAGGCCACATACTAAACCAGTACCTATTTTCTTTGATTCTTAAGACACTCACCCTGTTTCTTAATATAAATCATATTTCTTCGATACGCATTTGGATTTCGTTTTTCTATTTCTACAAATATCGGATTTTGACGACTCAATCACACATTTCTGACCTTAAGCTATCTTAGAATTTAAAGTTAGTCTTTTTATCATGCTTTCTTTTACTACCTTATGATATTTTTCAGTTTTCTGAGTCGGCTGGCAACACATGTAACTCGTATATTATATTTGTTAATTTGTAAGAGATTTTCCGCTATAATTAAAACTTGATAGATCATTTAGATCGCTTATTTTCTTGCTAGCTTGGTTACGCCTCATTATTGTTATTATTCATGGCAATATTATATATCAATCCGACATAGTAAATATAAGTCCTTGAAATCAGATGTATATCTTGCGACAAAATATGAATTGGCATAACATTAAATCTAAACTTTGACGGGAATGTCATTAACCATTTCTACCGCAGAAAAATAAGATCGCGTAAAGCTTTCGATAATAACTATGAAAGTATTTAAAATAGTAAATAAAATGACTCATTTATTTCTCACAGAATGTTATATTTAAGCTTGTATGTTTTCATTTACAACATAATTTTTGTGGTATTCTTAGGCAATGTGTGTATATTATAGCAACCAATCATTATGATTCGTTAAATATGTGCGTACGCGTGTGTGTATGTGCCTGGGTGACTGTGTGTGTGTTGAAGTATTTCATATATTTTAGAATTGAAATTCAATTATTCAATATCAGACGACATTTTCGTCAATATCAATCTACTCATATAGTCTTGTCACATTTATTAGCTTTGGAAAGGCGTAGCTGTTTCGTTGGTTGTTAATTGCAGTTTTCTATACTTAATTCTCTGTTCAGTCACTATTTATAAAAAAAACATAAACATACAATGGATCCTTTCAGAGAAATAACGCCATTTACTTGATTGATTCACTGGGTAATTTTCTTTGTAATTTTTAGTATGATTTGTTGTTTTCTTATCATAGCCAAACTTTTAAATTAACGAAAGAGCAACTAGGTACAGGTTAATTCACAATGAGGATTAGAAGCTCGTCTTTAAAATAAAACGACTTAACAGGAACATGAAGATGGATGAACAACTTTTTAGGTAGACAATGTATTATGGGGTGTTTTTAACTGAATTTTTCACAGTATATTTTTTGATCATTTTGATTGTTATTCATTCTTGTATTAAGTACATTAACAAAGTGGAACTATGTTTATAAAATCAAATACTGCATACTAGTGTGTTTAATTTAAATTTGAGTAAATTTCCAGGTATTGTTTTTTACTTATTTCAGTGTAAACCTTTAGATTTGTTCGTACAAATATCTTTGGCATTTATATATATATATATATATATATATATATATATATATATAGATATAGATATATATATATATATATAGATATATATATAGATATATGTATATATATATGTATATATATATATATATATATATATATATATATATATATATATATATATATATATTGATACATGTTTCATTAAATAATATTAGACAAGTTTTGTCGATTTATTTTATGTAATTTTTTTTTATATCGTCTAATAAGCTTAATAGTATTATCGTTGAAAGAGGAAAGAAAATCACAATATTGATACATGTTTTTATTTAATCCTTTCTGAGCTTTCGGCTTACATCAGCCATTATCAAAGATGACAATTGTGTTGGTTGTAACGGGCGGTTTGCGGACGAGCGATAGTAGTGGTCGTCTATTTTGTTTGTATATATATATATATATATATATATATATATAGTCATCCGCAGATTTATTTCGCTGTATTACAGCTCATCAGTACGGTTAAACATCTGATTGCTTTTAGCCAGGATTGAAACCCCGACCGATTTGACGTCAGTCAGCGATTTTACCTTTGAGCTCGTTAGAAGAAGGCAGACTTTTAGCGTGTGATATACCATTTAAACATACACCAGTATATATATATACATATATATATATATATATATATGTATGTATGTATATGTGTGAGTGTGTGTGTGTGTGTGTGTTTGTGTGTGTGTGTGTGTGTGTGTGTGTGTGTCCTGGACATAATGATAAACGACATCCGGCAGCAAGGCCTCTGATGGGGATAGTGGATGTTTTGAGGAGCTAGAAATCACCTCTTAATTGATGTTGTTCCCGGGTCTGTACGACCAGACTGGTAGCATCTGACAGGTTCCCAGGACGTAAAAATGCCCAGATGTTCGGTAAGTTTATGGGGAGTGAGAGGTCTCTTAGGTACCGTTTCACTATCTCTCTACGAGAAGGAGACTGGTATAAAAAACCTGCGGCCTATTCAACTGTTCAATCATAGTGCCAGCTGCTTTTCATTGTTTGCGGAGAAGGAGAGAGTACTATGTCTGCAGCATATAGGCGCGATTATCAAAAGAAATTATTTGCATATATCTATGCACATGAAAGCCTTATGGCGTGGAGGTGTGCATTTTCTTTTTCATCATATCGCCCCCAAGCAAGGAATTTTACTGCAACTGTTTTGAAGGGGTTTACATACGAGAAAAGTTATGAGAAAGAGAGACAGGTTACATGGGGTGTCAGGAAGTGGGTTAGCAAAGTATGAGAATACTGATGAGAGCGGAGTGGACAGAGAAAGGAGCATGAGAGAGAGGATGCAGGTTAGGGAGAAAGGAGATGACTATTGACTTTACATTTAAATTCTTGGAGATTGTAGCTGTCTGGGAAGCAAGTAAATGGAAGGGAATTTCATAGGTGGAAAGTGCAATAAAAGAAGATGATGAGGTAGAATTTGCGTTTACAATTTATTGGTTTCACAATAAAAGTGTGGGACCTAGTTGCTAATCATGTGGCTCGAGTAAATTTATATATTATTTGTGCTTACGGTCATATTACGTTGATGCACCGGTTCTCATTTGATCACCGAAGTTAAGCAACGTTGAGACTGCTCAGTAGTTAGATGGGTGACCGTTTGGGAATGCCAGGTGCTGTAAGCGTTTTTTGACGGATGTGCGTTTTGGTGCAGTGGATATCGGCTAGTAAAGAGAAATCGGAGAGCCGAGTTCGAATTCCAGTTAAATGCCCTGCACTCACCTACGCGCTAATACCATTGGGAAAGGTATTAATCCGTCTTTTTCCCTCCAGTTATGGGTTAAATAACAGGACAGATTGGGTTCTATAGCCTTGGCAACCAATCTATCGCAGCATGTATAGGCAACCTGTTGCGGGATAATTAAAATGCCTGAGATCTATGCAGGGTAGGACTTGAAACCCTGTCCTTAAACTAATCCCAACGAATCTTTCTCTATTGCTTGGGAAGAAGCCGACTCAACCCAATCAGTGTGAACGCTGTACAGATACAGCTTTGCTTTGACTTATAAGCGTTTTATGACCCTCATCTACGTCTATGTGCCCGCTCTCACAAATATTACAGAAACTGTGATGACTTTCAACAAAAATCTTATAAATGTGTTCACAAAACTTCCGAGTTAGCCAATGAGATTGTCTTTCTTGGTGATTTCAATGACAGTAACACCTGGGATGCTATTGGCAAATATGGACTTAGTAAAATGAATAACAACGGTTTTTGTCTTCAGTTACATTTAAATTTTTCAATTATCAATACTTTCAACATAGATTGTTTTACAACATCACTTAAATGCATCCTCGCTCAAAACATAGTTATATTCTTGACTAGGTTATTCGTCGGAAATGTGTGGGGCTGAATGTGATAGTAATGATGGTTAGAGGAAAATACAAATTACATATTCAACGAAAAATGAGAGCAAATGGGTAATCTGGAACAAAAAGTATGTTTCTAAGTTATGGGTTCCAAATTTATGTGAAGGTTTACAGAATGCTTTTGAAAATTCTGTATTTGATGATACATGAAATCAGTTTATAATATCAATAATATCAATAATATATATATATATATATATATATATATATATATATATATATATATATATATATATATATCAATATATATATATATATATATATATATATATATATATTAATATATATATATATATATATCAATATATCAATATATATATATCAATATATATATATATATATCAATATATCATATATCATATATATATATATATATATATATATATATATATATATTGATATATTGATATATATATATCAATATATATAATAATATCAAGAAACAGTTTATAATATCAATGCCAAAATATTAGAATTGAGGACGCATAACCATCAGGACTGGTTTGACGAAAATGAGTGTGTGTGAGTTTTGTTTAACGGCATATCAACACCTCTGTGGGTTATTTAATGTCAAAGTATTTTTCTAATGTTCGGTTATAGTGAGAAAGTTGATTTAGTCAGATTGTGATAAAAACTTATTTTTATTTTTTGAAAATTGAAGATTTTTAAAAATTGAAGATTTTTTCCAGTTTTCTATAAAAAAATATATTGCTATTAGTTTTTTTCCTTAAAAAATGTATTTTTCTATAAAAGTTTATTTATATGTATATATTTTTATAAAAGTATTTTTATACTTTCATAGTGTATTGACCCCAGCTTGGGGATTAACTATTTGCCCATAGCTGGGACCCTAACAGGTGCTACCACTCTGGGTCAGGGTGGATCTGGGAACAACAGCAATTAAGAGGTGGTTCCATGCTCCCCACAACCTGCCAATCAGAGGCCTTGCTACCGGATGTAGTTTACCGTCATACCCAGGACCCGACGAAAATGATGCAGCTGTTAATCAACTGCTAAAAAGGCGAAATGGAACTCACCTGGAGTATCTTAGTTATTTTAACAAAGATAAATCATCCCTGTCCCAATCTTTTAAAAATGCAAACTCCGTTTTGTAACGTAATCTTTGTCAAATGAAGAATGAATGGTGGTCGAAATTTCCGGCCAAATTGAAACGGATTTTGATCAGAAGGACTCGAAATTTATGACTTGGTAAAAAAGGTGTTTGCTCCCAAAGCTTCATCTGTAGTTTTTTGAAATTGAAAGATGTATATAATATTTTTAAAAATTCAGAAGATATTATGAAACATTGGAATAAATATTTTACTGATTTTTTCTACAACATATCCATTGTTGATGACTGTTATTAACAGTCTGCCACAGAATTATTTTATTCAAGAGATGTTAGACTTTACGTCTCTGGATGAAATGTAAAAGCCTTTAAAGAAAAAACTACTGGATAGATATCTGTTCTGTATGGCATACCTGTAGAAGTCGTGCGTTGTGGGGGTGTTCACCTTCGTGGAGTTATTCATTAGCTTATTGTAGATATGTGATTAGGTGGGCTTGTTTATCAAGATTGGATTGACGCAATCATTATATCACTTTGTGAAGGGAAAGGCTGTAAATCTGTATATAATGATTATATGGATTAATAAAAGCTCGTGGTAAAGTATTTGTAAAAGGTTATTACTGGGCCGTCAGATAAAGTACATGTGTTCGTTGATAATCTCTGAAAGTCAAAGTGGATTCCCCGTAGCTCGTGTCATCATTGATATGATTTGCTCAGCACGACAGTTGCAGGAAGAAGGCATAGAACATCAAATTCTCTCTATCAGGTTTTCGTTGATCTCAGCAAAGCAATAGACACCGTAAATCGGGGGGCTCTTTGGATCATTCTTGGCAAATTAGGATTTCCTTTTGTCTTTGTCCAAATGTTTCGTGAGTTACAACGTATGGTGAAAATCATGTAAAAGCAACGTAGTTATAATGGCACCAAAGAAAATAAGTTCCTTACCTCATTACATGACACGAACTAGCAGCACTTTGTACCTTGGAAATAGAATGAATCTCCCCATAATAGATATTTATTAAAGCATATTAAATCAACTGAACAGGGGAGGAATGAGGTTGTTCAACTCTTTCTATGCTAGATCTAGCTAATCAGATTCACGATCCAATCACTCATTAAAATATGCTCATTCTTCAGTCAGTTAAGTGCCATACGTGAAACACGCTTGGGCGATCATGTCTCGAAAGAGACATGACTGACTGGGCAGAAGATTATCCCGCCGTAGGTTGCCATTGCTTTCTGCGGTAGACCGGTTGCCAGCAAAGGCTACAGAACCCAATCTGTTCTGTTATTTAACCCATAACTGGAAGGAAGAGACGGATTAATACCTTTTCCAAGGGTATTTGCGCGTAAGTGAATGCAATGAATTCAACTGGAATTCGAACACGGCTCTCCGATTTCTTGTTCCGAGCCGATATACACTGGACCACCACGCACATCACTCTTACATATACCAAAAAAAGATAACCATGACGTAAAATTTTGTTTTATATGAAATCTTTTTTATAAAAATATACTTAAATATGATATGAAAATGAAACTAAAACAATTATCACAACATTCACACTAAAAATAACAAATGTTAGTAAGACCCATTCCACCGCTTAAAACGAAAAGTGGTTGCTGTATTCTACTAATAGGCAAAATCAAGAAGCAGGTACACGATCGACGAGAGAAAGGATGAAATAAATAACGGAATGGAAAAAGAAAAGGGACCAAAACAAACTGGGGATGTTGGACCACTCAGAGAATAACACGAACGCAAACGGTTTGGTTACATACATATATTCAACAATACAAATTACAGAAAAACATATCATACATAAGATGGTCAAATCAAATATAGCGCTGGCCGAGTCTTGCCGTATCGCGATAGTGCTACATTATTTAGCTGTCTCTCCCAGTAAGGGCAACATGTGACACATGGTCAGTTATGACTGGGATTTCCGGGCTATATGGCCCGGCCAAAAAATGTCTGTCTATTTTTGCCCAGTCGTGCCTCTACGCTTCGGCGGAACCACGACTGGGTTATTGCTCTCTGCTCGGAAGCAGAGAGCGCCCTCTACCAGAAGGCAGAGAGCTGACAGTGTCATAGCAGCAGCAACAGCAGTGCTACGGTATTTACCAGCATTCCCACGCAAGGCTAGATGTGACACATGGTCATTTTATAGTGGGTATTCCCGGCAATATAGCCGGGCCAAAAAATGTCTGTCTATTTTTACTGAGTCGTGGTTCTACCCTTCGGCGGAATCACGACTGGGTTTGTGCTCTCTGCTCGGAAGCATAATAAAATAATAAAAAAGAAAAATTTAAATGATTTTAATTAAAAATCAACCTTCTTACTACAACCAAACATTAAGAAATATCTTAAAACTCCACCTTTGGCATTGAATAACCCACAGATGCGCCGTTAAACGAAACTAAAACTTTAGCTTCTCAGCATAAATGTAGCAAGAATTTGCTTGTCCTAAGCTGTTTTAACCAACCAGATCATTTACCATCGTCACAGTAATATAGACAATGTTTCTTCCTCCCAGATCAACTGGCAACGTGTGTTAACGTTGCGACAAAATCTGCAAATCATCAGCTGGTCCAAAGAGGCAAACTAACAGACTTTATCGAGACAAAATAACCTTCAAAATTTTCATTACACCTTTCGTTATTTATTTATGTAAGACAACTTGTTAGGGTGCAGCTGGGTTAAAGAGCAACTTGCGTGCACGTGTAAGTGGCAATGGGCTGTATGTTGCAGTTAGTATCATAAATGTGAACTGGGTGTATTTTCTTTTAAAGCTTTCTTAACTGGGTGTCATTCCTTTTATCATTTTCAGTTTTGCTTTTTCTATAGACGTTAAATTATTTTTAACTATAAGTGTTTTACGACTTTCTTTTTTTTTACTAATCATACAAATCTTTTTATGAATCTGAAGAGATTGTCGTTATCTGTAAAAAAGTAGCAATCATCTATATATATATATATATGTATATATATTTATATATATATTTTATATATATATGTATATATATATATGTATATATATATATATATATATACATATACATATAGATATATATACATATAGATTTAAGTACTTAAATATATATACATATAAGTGATTACAACTTTTTTCTTACTAATCATGCAAATCTTTTTATAAATATGAAGAGATGGTCGTTATCTGTAAAAAAATGGCAATCATATATATATATATATATATGTATGTATGTATGTATGTATCTATCTATATATATATATATATAATATATAGGTATATATATATATATATATATGTATATATATACATATAATATATATGCATATGTATACATATATATATATATATATATATATATATATTTAAGTACTTAAATATGAACACATATAAGTGTTTTACGACTTTTTTCTTACTAATAATACATATCTTTTTATAAATATGAAGAGATGGTCATTATCTGTAAAAACGTGGCAATCATATATATATATATATATTTTAGAGATATATATGCTTGTATATATATATGTATATATATGCATATAGATAGATATGTATATATTTACATATACATATTTAAGTACTTAAATATATATACATATATATATATATTTAAGTAGATATTCTGCTTTAATTAAAAACAGAATATCTACTTAAATATGAGTATCGATCAAACATAATGTTCAAACAAATAATTTCAAATTGTCGGTTGTTTATAACCAAGTTTCGTCAATCTTGTTAATTTCAGTAACATGTTTACATTTGTTGAAATTACAATACATTTCAGAGCCGATATGGTTGTTGCAATGAATCGAACAATTGTTTTATATAGCCTTGATTAAAGCCTCGTTTAGTCTAATGGTCATTCGTGGATCGAGAGATCTAAGATGTTGCCAGATCAAATGGTAGCTTCCTCTATGTGGATAGGGGTCGCAGGTTCGAATGCTGCCGAATGACACACATTCTCGTCATAAACATTTATCGTAAATAATCAGGGCAGTAGATATAAATATACTATTTAATTAAAAACAGAATATCCACTTAAATATGAGTAAAAACAGAATATCTGCTTAAATATGAGTATCGATCAAAAATAAATTTTCAAACAAATCATTTCAAATTGTCGGTTGTTTATAACCAAGTTTCGTTAGTTTCCGTAATATATATATATGTGTGTGTGTGTAAAAGACAATAGGAAACCTGTAATAGTGGCCAACGCATTTCAGCCACTGTGGACTTTTTCAAGGCAAGAATGAAATTAATTTATTAAACAAAGTAATTAATAATAACAAAACAATATGTCCTTAGCACCTGGAAGAATTTAAAGAACGCTATTTTCATATTGTTAACTGAAAATTACGTCATTTACTGTCACGTGTGGAGATATTGTTTTTATTGATGTGTTGACGGATTCAACTATTTCCTTTTGCTTTCTGGATATTTTCTTTTTTATGAGTGTAGCATTTTCAAAAATCAAAATTGCGTTTGAATTAATTTCTATGCAATACTAGCTAACTGTTATTTGTGAGTTGAAAAAGTCCCCATTGGTGGAACTGTTTTCGCAACTATTACAATTTTCCTATTGTCTTTTATTTATTCATTTATATTGTCTTTTTCAACACATATGTGTATAATGAATGTCTTAACATCCATCCTAAACTCTTCTAAATAATGAAAAAACATGGCGGAAACATAAAATGACATGAGAAATTCCACTAAAAGTGTCCGAAGTGCACCTTTAACATCAAATGGGAGTCTAGGATTTCAGACACTGTTGGCCTCTAATAAAAATCTAAATCCTGATGCGATTTTCAGGACAATTATAAGAATGGGAGATAATTTGATTCTCAAATGAACTTTCTGCGAAGAACGAAAGACAGGAAACCGTCAACAACAAAACCATAGAAAGAGTTTTATAGATAACCTTAAGGATATTCTGGATGCATTGCACATACATGTTAAGCAAGAAGAAGAATTTAATATAAATCGGACACAGTAGAGGCAGTTTATAGTGGGAGGCTGTCACGTCGTTGTGGATGAATGTTTAAGGCCTGCTCAGATCAAAAGTGGTCCACTCTGATTCGCTGACTAGTACGCTGTCTTGTAAACGCCGTGTGAATTCGCGCATGATTTTGTGAAAGGCGGCTGAAGTAAATCAACATGAAAATCATCATATTCATCAGAAGCAAGCTAACTATGCTAACCTGCCTCATCCTTCTATCAACAAGATATCTGTTGTTTGTAACAAAGTTAATAGATCATCACCTGGACCGAAAAGACACATGGCTGTACACGCGAGAGTTTTAGGCCATGCGGACACAATAAGTTCAATGAATGATACAGAGTTTATTTATCATATAAATACGATGCGTATAAAATCGAATGTTGATCTCAAGAGACGTCTTAGGGCTTTTAGACTCCGAAACTTGACGGAATACATTACAAGTAATTCGCAGGGTGAGCAGGTGGCTCTCATCTGAGTAAAATGTGGCAATCACTGTATATGTATATATATATATATATATATACTCCTTAAAACTTAATTGTACTGAATACTCTTATCTGAAATAGACGCCTCATAATACAATTATATATTAAAACAACGTTTTAGTTAATAAATAATAACAGCGGTATTATCGAAATTACAGTAATGTATATACTTTTGTTACCCCTCTTATTTGTCATATCTTTTTTAATATATGTTCTTTTTTATATAAATTTTGTACCACTGCGAAAATATTTTAAATCACACACACACACACACACACACACACGTATATATATATATATATATATATATATATATATATATATATATATATTTTAATTCAGATACTTCAATCCAAGGGAAAAAAGCAGGAAGGTAAATTCCAAAAAACCCGATCCTAATTAATATTAAAAGTTTATTTTAATATTAAAAAATGATACAGGAAGAGAGCTCCATGTAATAAAATATTACAGAGCAAATATATATTAAAAAAGGATTAATTCAAAGATGTTGACTGGCCATTTCGACATGAAGATCCCCACGGGGGACGACACATCACCTCAGCAACAGAAAAAACCTTTCAGAAACTGGGGAAAAATTAGTCTACTTTTCCTTTTTAAATAGATTGCAAAGAAATTAAAAAATAAATAATAAAATAAAATAAAATAAAAATAAAAATAAAGGGAAAGAAAAATAAAAATAAAAATTTTCTTTTTCTTTTTCTTTTTCTTTTTCATTTTCGTTTTCTTTTTCTTTTTCTTTCCCTTTATTTTTATTTTTATTTTATTTTATTTTATTATTTATTTTTTAATTTCTTTGCAATCTATTTAAAAAGGAAAAGTAGACTAATTTTTCTCCAGTTTCTGAAAGTTTTTTTCTGTTGCTGAGGTGATGTGTCGTCCCCCGTGGCGATCTTCATGTCGAAATGGCCATTCAACATCTTTGAATTAATCCTTTTTTAATATATATATATATATATATATATATATATATATACTACCAGCCATAATTATTATTCAACCCCGATTTTTTTTCAAAGAAATTATGTATTTCATACTATTTCTAATATTTATTGCCAAGTAGATAATTCTAAATGAACATAGAATGGTTCTTTTATTATTAATCTGCAAAATGTTACAGGGCAAGGCAGCAAAAATGATCTCGTCCGAATCACCCTAAATTTTCTTTATTCTTTCATTGATGAAACTTCAATAGAGGTAATTATAAAATATTTATAAATTCATTTGATGCACATGTTGTTCTGTATTACCAAAAAAACAATCTATTTTGCAATTATTAACTTGGCAATAATACTAAAAATTGTATGAAATACATCATTTTTTTAAAACACTGGGGTATCCCAATAATTATGGCCGGTAGTGTAGTTTATATATATATATATATATATATATGAATTCACAAGAGATGTACAAAATGGTGATCTTTTGCTTCCAAAACATTTAGTAGTACGGCAGTCTACTGCTTGGGCTACATTGCCAGAATGTCAACTGACATTGCTGCACATACATTATCAATTTGTTATCTAATTTTCGCTCATGTAATGTAATCTTTCGAGTTATCGTGATTTGAAAACGACAAAAGAAATTTTTTTTTCTTTTCTTAAACGTGAATATATTTTTTACGGATTTTACTTATATATAGACACAAAGGTGCATCAATAGTCAGTTAAGTGCCATAAGTGAAACACGCTTGGGCGATCATGTCTCGAAAGAGACATGACTGACTGGGCAGAAGATTATGCCGTAAACTGGTTGCCAGCCAAGGCTATAAAACCCAATCTGTCCTGTTATTTAACTCATAACTGGAAGGAAGAGACGGATTAATACCTTTTCCAAGGGTATTTGCGCGTAAGTGAATGCAACTGGAATTCGAACTCGGCTCTCCGATTTCTTGTTCCGAGCCGATATCCACTGGACCACCACGCACATATATGGAAGTAATTTTGGTTTAACATTTTTAATGCGTGTGTTTGATAAATGTGATAAATCTTCGTCCATTAATTAAGTGTATTAATCAAAATATTCAAATAATTCTTCGATAAAATGAATAACTTTACCCGTAAATTTATAAATTTGTGCAGTTAAATTCAGTCAGTTAAGTACCACATGTAATACACGCTTTGAGCGATCATATCTCGAAGGACACATGTTTGACTGGGCAGACGATTATCCCGCAGTAGGCTGCCATTGATTTCTGCGATAGACTGGTTGTTAACCAAGGCTATAGAACAAAATCTGTCCTAGTATTTAACACATAATTGGAGTGAAGAGACGGATAAATACCTTTCCCAAGGGTATTTGTGCATAAGTGAATGCAAGGAATTCAACTGGAATTCGAACTGGGCTCTCCGATTTGCCGTTCCGAGTCGATATCCACTGCACTACAACGCACATCCTTAAGGCTATCCAGCAGTTAAATTACGTAGATAATAAACAACGCAATAATCGTATATAATCATCATTATAATCATTAAAAATTTAAAAAATAGTTACTAACAAATAACTGCGTTAAAAGGAAGTGTAATGATAAATTAATAAAAAAAATTATCGTACTTTTATATAAAATTGCTGATGCTATATTTTACAACGAATAAGGTTCTTACTTTCCTTGCAAAGATATTCAAACATGACATTGCGCCGAATACGCTAAACTTACAGATGTGAGCATTTTCGTTTAAAATGCTCCACAAGAAATTTATCATAAAATATACAAATATTTTTATATCTTTTTTAATTAAATATATCACTGTAAAAACTGTTTTGTAGGAATATTGTATGCGCGTGACACGAAAGAAATACGGTCGACAAAATAATAAAGGAGAAAGATGTATATCATAAAATAACTTTACCATTATAAGTGTCTGTGGAATAGTAGCTCTTATTCATTTGGTAACTTTGGTACTTTCGTGACAGATGTTTTAGACGCATTCCCCAGAGAATATTTTTATTCTTTAAGAATTGCTTTCCGTTTGGGTTTTTATTTCTATAAGCCACAGTAGATGATTTTAAATTGTCCAGCCATTTGAACAATTTCAACATATACAAAAGTGTATTGAAATATTCTCCACCCTTCCGAATGTAAGCAAATTGTTTTTCAGGAATTATCTTTCAGTCCGAAACCAGTTAGTATTCTTTTCCTGTAAAAAACAAAAAGTATTTATAAATTAGTCTGTAAGTCTCACACGATTTATATGAGGCGTATGATAAATTCTCTACCTGAACAAGTTGAGAGTCTTTGACCAAAGAGTTTTCTGGGGACCATTCTTCGTCACGACAGAAATATTTCCTTCTACCTTCGTATAGCTTCTTCTCTGTACTGACTACCGTCAGAATATGAACGATCTTATTCTTTGTCAGTCTTTTTATCATGTTTCACGCCTTTGTTTTGTCATCCATTCACTTAAGTACATGAGATAAATGGATTGATTCCTTTTCCTGGCCATCTTCTCCCATTAATATCAAAATCCCACGTTTCTCATTATTTGTCAAATACACAGTACTGTTCAAAAGTATTAGGACAAGAACTATTTTATCTTTTATGAGGCATCAAAATCATTGCGACAATTTACCAATCGCACCTAGTATATATACAGTACTGTGCAAAAGTATTAGGACAAGAACTATTTTATCTTTTATGAGACATCAAAATCATTGCGACAATTTACCAATCGCACCTAGTATATATACAGTACTGTGCAAAAGTATTAGGACAAGAACTATTTTATCTTTTATGAGGCATCAAAATAAAGTTTAAAATCACCCCTGTCCTAACACTTTTGCACACTACCGGTTGTGTGCAAAAGTATTAGGACATGTGTGATTTCCCTAAAGAACTCACTGACATTCAAATACAGGGTGAAAAGCCAAGTAAATTGCTAATAAATATTGATTATTTAAAATAAAATGTAAAAGAAATGTATTAAAAAGAAGTTATATCTAACTTTTCTTATTTTCTATTTTCTATATTTAATTTTTCCTATTTTCTTTGGGCGATCATGTCTCTTTCGAGACATGAGTGACTGTGCAGAGGATTATCCCGCAGTAGGTTGTCATTGCGTTCTGCGGTAGACTGGTTGCCGACCAAGGCTATAGAACCCAATCTGTTCTATTATTTAACCCATAACCGGAGGGAAGAAATGGATTAATACCTTTCCCAAGGGTATTTGTGCGTACATCAATAAAAACACGTACCGTCAAAATAACGTAAATATACGTGGGGCTTCCAGCTTTGTTCAAATAAAAGACTTTCATAAAAATCCGTAAAAATATTAGCTAATACTGAACCCAGAAGACTCTTCATCGAAATCACATTGACTTTGGCCTACATTGTATCATTCTTCTTCTTTGTGCTATGTTTTTTACATCGTATGTGATCATGGTCTTCCACATCTATATATCCCTTTTTCAGTTATCCTGCTCAATCCACAATCCATCTGCTTATCTCCATCAAGTACATGTGTATATTACTAAAGTCGATAGAATCTCGTCATCAGGCAGAAAGAAATGAGACTTTCATTTCATTCACCGAATCAAATCCTCTGTTTTGTATAATAATTTTATGAAGTATACTGCTGCCATATCTGGTCGGGTTCCCCTGCTATTCTCCTCGGGCTTCTCGATAAGGTTCTGTAATATGATAGATACCGATAGATACCGCCTGCAGTCTCTCTCCCACCGGCGCGAAGTGGCTTCCCTGTGTCTCTTCTATAAATACTTTCACGGCTTCTGCTCCGATGAACTTAGATCACTGGTGCCCCTAAATACGAATTTGAACGAGATACTAGATTAGCAACTAGATCCCACCCTTTTACAGTGAAACCGATAAAATGCAACCGCAACTTCTACTCTAATAGTTTCTTTCCTCGCACTTCCCGACTGTGGAATTCCTTTCCACACGATTGCTTCCCCGACGGCTACAATCTGCAGGAGTTTAAATGTAAGGGAAATAGACACCTCCTAACACACTAACCTGCTCCCATTTTATCAAACTCTCTACCCATCTGCCCATCCCTCATCCTCGGTATCCTTACTCATCTGTCACCTTCCTCCTGACATTCCCTATGTCTAACCACTCCTTCTCTTTACCTTCCCCTATGTAGCCCCATGCGCAATAGTAGCCTTGCTTGGGGTGAGATGATTAAAAAAAAATTCCCTTTTGTTAATATTATGTATATTCTTCAGAGACATTCCGAAATCAATTATCTCCATATTGCTTTGTTAAAAGATAAAACCATTGGTCCGTTGGGAAATTTTTGTTTTAGGTGCCGACGGCTTTTCCCTCTTCAAATTTATCCAAAATAACATTATTTCTGTGCAAATGTATATGCTGAACTTAAATCAACAATTAGTTATTGAAGAAATTTACCTTTTTTGCTTTGAAAGTCCATAAAAAAAAACGAACTATATCTCGCACTTTTTCTCTCCCGTAACTCTCACGAAGTCATGTAATTAACTGCAGAATGACGTTCGATATAGGCAGAATATTTTGTCAAATTTTGGCCGATTTTTTTCCTTTACTGAAACTTCCGGCGATGTACTTCCTGTACTGAGAGTAACAAACGTAGAAATACAATAGCGCATTACTTTAATTTCCAGAAGTACATCGCCGGAAGTATCAGTAAATGAAGAAAAATCGATAAAATATCTGCCAAAATTCGTTCAAATGCGCAGGTCGTCATTCTGCAGTTAATTACATGACTTCGTGAGAGTTACAGGGAGAGAAAAATTGCAAGATATAGTTCGTTTTTTTTATGGACATTTAGATAAAAAAAAAGGGAAGTTTCTTCAATAACTAATTGTTGATTTGAGTTCAGCATATACATTTGGACAGAGATAATGCTATTTTGGAAAAATTTGAAGCGTCGGGACTTACAACGAAAATTTACCGGTCCTTTTACCTGGATTTATATCGCTGCTACATCGGTAATGCGCTGCACCCACTTAATTTTGAACAAAGCAATACAGAGAAAATTGATTTCAGAATCTCTCTGAATCTATTTTCGCTCTTGCCCGTTGATTGTGCACTCTGGAAAAATAGTAGACTTATAAAAGAATATCTACTCACTATGTGCGTTGTGGTGCATTGGATATCGACTCGGAACAAGAAATCGGGGAGCCGAGTTCGAATTCCAGCCGAATTCATTGCATTCACTTGCGCACAAATACCCTTGGGAAAGGTATTAATCCGTCTCTTCCTTCCAGTTATGGGTTAAATAACAGGACAGATTGGGTTCTATAGCCTTGGTCGGCAACCAGTCTACCGCAGTAAGCAATGGCAACCTACTGCGGGATAATCTTCTGCCCAGTCAGTCATGTCTCTTTCGAGACATGATCGCCCAAGCGTGTATCACGTATGGCACTTTAACTGACTGACTGTTTACGTATCGTTCATTCATTATTAAATTTAAACACTCTCGGCTATTGACGTAGGTTTACATTGTGTATATAATACGCTAAAATCTTTCTCCATAGCTTAGAGCTAGAATCGCTGACTAATATCAAATCGATCGGATTTCGATCCTGGCTGGAAGCAAGCGGTGTCTAACCATACTGATGAGCTGCGAAGCAGTACTGTCTGCGAATGACAATATATATATATATATATATATATATATATATATATATATATATATATATATAATGATTGATTGATTGTAGGAAAATTTCAAGTCATATATTTGTAAAAAACAATTTCTTATTACTAAGAACTCTTCACATTCTGAGATCGATTTGTCACAAGATTTATATTATAAACAAGATCCCCCTTCTATATTTCAATCAAACATTTTTTTTCGATTCTGATAAATGTTGTGACCTAAGGAAGATCAAAAGAGGGCTAATATACAAAAGTTATAAGGTTCATTTTTATTCAAAACTTTTATGGAAGACTGTAAAAAACACGTCCACAACGTCATTTCATAGAATAATGTCAAGTCCCGAAATAATGGAATCATGAATGTTCCTCAGAAATAGCGAGATGTAGAGAAATATCAAATATGTTTTTGTATAATACCATATAAAACAAAATACTGGGTTTTAAATTCGCTTAGAAACGCTAATAAATTTTATTCTAAGGCAATACACACAGAAGCTAGGTTGCTATAGCGAGATAATATTCTTGAGGATAGATAGAACTTCCGGCATATTTTATCGATCGTAATTTTCGATTGTCAGACACATTAACAAATAAGTTATGGCTCTCAAATATTGCATATATTGTCGTTTTTTTTTCCACAGTAGAATGAGTCATGTTTATCGTTTCTAAAGAATGAAGAAAGTATATTTTAAACCAACGATAATTGCAAGACTGGAACTCATAAAATTATTTTGAATGTGTTCCGTTTCAAATTTAACTTTCTTCAAGCTTTTGGATGTTGGAGTCAGAAATTATGTCACAAATCATTTTTGCAACTTATTCATAATTAAAATAGAAATTAATTTATTAACACGAAAAATGTATTGCAAGTGCACTAATTTCAGAAACGTCTACGAGAAACTTTCGTACAGTCCATATCCTTTCGTCGCAAAACTACTAGTGATACTAAGAAAGAAAATTAGAACTAAAAATATCGATAAAAATTTTTAAAAAAAGTTAAATAAATAATATTAGTCAATTGAATTAAACATGCGCGTGTTCCACTCGAATACAAACTTGTCGAATTCTGTGCATTCGGGTGGAGAGGAACACAGACGAGACTATAATGAAGGGTAGAGTGCCGTCTGGGTAAAAACAGATCCTGCCTATGCAGTGTTTACGGGGAATTTTGCCCGCGCTTACGGATACCACATTAAAAATCGGCCTTGTGCCAGATCTGTTCTCAGTGAAGAGGCTACTGGAAAATACCAATCTTGAATTAAACATCAGGATACACTGAGCGTTAAAGTTCTAAAGTTGAAATCCATGTCATCTAAAATTTAAACCGGATTGTGTTTATTCCTCCTCTCTCTTTCCACACACACACACACACACATACACACACACATAAACACAGACAGACAGACAGACAGACAGACAGACAGACACAAACACATACACACACACACACACACCCTCACATTGATTCCTATGATGAAGTCATTATTAATCGATATTTTTTCTGTTCAGTCATACAGTTATACACATTTGCAGGCGTGATTAGTGCAATATATAAAATACTGGAATACCGTGTTTGAATTCCAGTCGAGATCTTTATATTCACTGAAACGCAAGTATGGGATAAATAAGAGTACTTGTATATGCAAAGATGTGCGTTGTGGATATCGACTCGGAATGAGAAATCAGGGAGCCGAGGTCTAATTCCTGTTGAATTCCTTCCATTCACTTACGCGCAAATACCCTTGGGAAAGGTATTAATCCGTTGTTTCCATCCAGTTATGGGTTAAATAACATGACAGATTAGGTTTTATAGCCTTGGTTGGCAACCAGTCTACTGCAGAAGCAATGGCATATTATTGCAGGATAATCTTCTGCCCAGTCAGTTATGTGTCTTTCGAGACATGATCGCCCAAAGCGTGTATCTCTTATGGCACTTTACTAGCTGACTGATACAATGATTCTTAACAGTAACATATTTTGCTGCCTGACGAGGTGCTAATAATATAATACTGAAACACAACGGATCTTGTGTTGCAGTAAACTATTTTTTCTAAATCTATAATAAAAATATTTCGCTCACTCATAATAAAGTAAATCACTACAAGCCTGCTGACGCATTAGTTCTTACTATTTCTAATATATATATATATATATATATATATATATATATATTAATCTCTTCATATCATTGTATCTTAATTTTCTCATATCGGTCAATCTATGTAGCTATTTATTATCTTCATATCTATCTATCTCTCGTAATCTTTTTTATGTATCTATCTTAGTCTCATATTATCTGTCACTATTTCTCTATTCATATCTCTCTCTTAGTCTCTTAATCACTATCTACTTATCTTTGTCACTCACTATCTCTATATCTCGGGCTTTTTCTATCTATCTCTCTATCTTAATATATATCAGTCTCTTCATTTCTATCTTAGTCTATTTATATCCATCTATCGTTCATGCGTGTAGCACTTAACTGACTTACTGTATATGAAAATCATTGATATTCTCCACCATTTTCTTAAAAATATATATTATGGCTTTAAATAACATACAAACGGTAGATAAAACGTAGAAATCTATTTCAATCCCTCAACCAATTAGATATAATTGCATATCATTATCTATCTATCTATCTATCTATCTATCTATCTATTCTCAGTCAGTTCCTATCTATCTATCTATCTATCTATCTATCTATCTATCTATCTATCTGCGTGTGTATGTGTCTACATTCTATGTAAACGTATAATCGAAGCAAATTCCTTGTAAATGAAAATTGTAATGGAAAGATTTACCGTTTTCCTTTAATGAAACATTTGGCCTTATTTGACTAAACAGCCAGTAATACTGTAAGATTAAATTCATAAATTAATTCTTCTAAAATAAATGTACAAGAAAATAATTTTGTTTTATCAAGTCCAATAACTATTTTAGCTCTTTCCAGTATTAATGGGCTTTTTTCTCGCCTTTTCTTTGAGGTACTGTTGAATATCAGCATCGGATTTTGGCATTGCTTTCTTTTTGAGTTACATGTGTCATTCATTTTAACTGTTGCTGCCATTAATTGGTATCAAGTTATATTCATTTTCTTATTTCGTACAGTATTTGACAGAGATTCTATGGTACTATTCCCCAATGCACGAAGAAGGATGGTCTTTGACAAGACACACAGGCTTCACTCATTCAATGCCATTTTAACCATTGATCTTAGAGTGTGGTTGCAGACTGTTTAAAAGTAGCTGAAAGAGTCTGGGGCTATGCACGACATCCATATGAAAGTCTTGATATGACGACGCTATTGAAGAATATTGGCTCGAGTTTTACGTTAATGTCTTGGTTTTGTAGCATTTTTTAAAAAATCATTTCACCCCAAGGACGTTTGCAGCGGATTACAGTGAGATGAGAGAAAAGACTGGGTACAGAGTATATTGAAGAAAGGATAAAAGATTGACGGGATTTATGACGATAAAAGATGGCAATTAACGTCACATGTATATTTTTTTTATGATTGTAGCTATCAGGGAAGCAAGCAAAACAAAGAATTTTGTTGAGAATCTGAGAATTTTTGTTGAGATAAATAGCAGGCGCACCTACATTATATGGGAAGAGTATTCAATTCACGGACAAATGGTAGATTTATAAATGTGCTAAATTGATCCCGTAGAGAAAAAACTTTCTTGCCAGACACAGACCTCAACTTTCTAGCAATAAATTTAGCTATAGATCTGATAAATTCGTTCCACTTCAGATCGGCTAAAAAAAGCGCAGTGTGTTGTTTTTAAATAGGCTTGAATAAGCCATGCTTATGGCTGGCTAGAAGGTTTCTCTATTAATGATTAAATGAGAGCAGTTTTGTTTTGGGGGCATTCAAATTTACAAGCCATTTCTTGTCCTAGTTAATCACTGATTAGAGGTCCATTTCAAGAGCAACAAACATAGTGGTCATTCTTGGCAGATTTTCAATTGAGACAAAAGTAAATGGTGGTGAAACGAAAGGTAGTTACTTCGGCAGGAAGTGCGAGAGAAGAAAGTATTCGAGTAGAAATGGCGGTTAAATTTAACTTTTTCATCGGTAAAAGCATGTGACTTAGACGCCAATCTAGTAGGTTCAGCAGGGGGAAAAGTTATCAGAGAAGTTGCCATGAAAATATTTATAGAAACGACAGAGAGAATCCACGTCACGTCGGTGAGAAAGTAACTGAAGTCGAGATGCCAAGTCAGGATCTATTAGATCGCAGATCCCCTTTTGAATTTTGTCTAGAATCTCGTGGTGGATAGAGGGAGTACGAGACCAGATATTGCAATATTATTTAGTGCACGACCGAATGGTAGATTTATAAATGTGCAAGATGAATTTTGATGAGATAACTTTCTGGCCCGACATAGTGACCTAAACTTCCCAACTGTAGATGCATCTATAGATTCGATGTTGTCGTTCCACTTCGAGGCCAAGGAGACGCAGTGTGTTGCTCTTCAGGAGACTTGCATCAGGCATGCTGATAGCGGGCACGAAGGTTTCTCTATGGTCGTTAAAAGATAACAGTTTTGTTTTGAAGTCCTTAAAAATTAGGAAACCATTTTCCTGTCCATGTTAATCAGAGGTTCATTTCAAGAGCAGCAGCCAAGGTTGCTTTGCCAGCCTTGGAAGATTTCCTATTGTGACGGGAGGAAATAGTGGTGTCATCTGCATAGAAGCCTACATGGGAACTGACGACATCATGAAGATCATTGATGAAGATCAAAACAGCATAAGACCTTGGACAGAGCCTTGAGAGACACCCTGATTCTGGAGGCTTTCTCGATTCAAATGAACATAATTTCACGATTTAATAGCAACAATTAGATTAAATCAAATAGTGGTCCACAAATCCCGTAGATCTAGATCCTGTCCAGAAGGGTAGCATGCTAAAACTTGTCAAACGTTTTCGAGATATTATTATCAAGGGTCTGGTATACTTAACCGTCAAATCATCGTTAGCATATCAGCAGAAGTCATGTCGAAGCTGAAGTGACATTGTTTCTCAGAGAGTAGGTTGTGTTAGTTGAGATGCTTACATACTTCAGCCTCGAATACTTTGACAAAAAGCGATCAAAAATTAGTAGGGCGATAGTTAGACAAGTCGAAAGGCTTCAAAAAGGTTATTAAAAACAGAAACTACAGATGGGGACTTTCAAAAAGTATGAAATCAAGTGACAGAAAGACAATAGAAGAGACACAGAGAAGCCACGTCACGCCGGTAAGACAGCTATTGCAGCCGAACTGCCAAGTCGGTATCGATCACATTACATATTCTTCGTTGGATTTTGTCAAGAACCCCGAGGTGAATAGCAGGGCCACCCGACCAGATGTAGCAGCAGTATTTAATACACGGGTGGATGGTAGATTTATATATGTGCAGGTATTTGCTTGAATTTTCAATATAAAAATCTATTTTTTAATATTTTATAGTCTTTTGATTCTAGTTTGGGGTTAACCATTTACCCATAGCTAGGACCCTAACAGATGCTACCACCTTGAGTCAGAATGGACTTAAGAATAACAGCAATTAAGAGATGGTTCTATGCTGCTGAAAACTTTCTAATTAGAGGCCTTACTGCCGGATACAGTTAATCGCCAAACCTAGGACACAGATATGGTTTTTCATCATACCTAGGAAGCCTCATTGGGGTTTTATTCCTCTCCAGTGGTGCAATCATCGTATTCTAAAGCCCTAGCAAATAGGGCGATTGCAGAGTTGAGGTTAGTTTCACAATGAGCTAGAATATATGGGGAATTTCAATAAGGATCGGGCTTACGGCCTATCACGTTGAATACACCGGTTCTCGCTCGATCACCGAAGTTAAGCAAAGTTGAGCCTGGTCAGTACTTAGATGGGTGACCGCTTGGGAATACCAGGTGCTGTAAGCGTATAGTGACGGAGGTGCGTTGTGGTGCAGTGGATATCGGCTCGGAAAGAGAAATCGGTGAGCCGAGTTCGAATTCCAGTTGAATACCCTGTATTCACTTAAGCACTGGTACCCTTGGGAAAGGTATTAATCCGTCCATTCCCTCCAGTTATGGGTTAAATAACAAGGGTAGGACTTGGAGACCCTGCTCTTAAAAACAAATCCCAATGAATCGTGAAAAAGAAAAATGTTGTAAAAATAAAATAACCTTACCCAAAAATCATTGGTTATGACCTTAAAATGATCCCATAAGGATTGATAGGTCGTTAAGCCTCAAAAACAAACAAACAATCAATGAGGATCGATTCAATGCTGCAAATGTTCGTACGAATACCAAATTTCCGGTGTTTGGCAAAACATTTGACATCATCTATTCTATATTCAAGTTTATTTTCTCCTATACTAATTTTATTGGGACTAATTTATACGCCGAAATATTTTAAGTAAAATGTAGTTGTGACAGCGATGAATAGGAGAGAGGATAGCAGGAAAATTTGTCTAATTCTCAGATTCATGGAAGCCAGATACATTCAGTCAGTTAAATGCCATACGTGATACATGGTTTGGGCGATCAGGTCTCGATATACTGACTGGGCAGAAGATTAGCCCACAATAGATTGCCGTTACTTTCTGCGGTAGACTGGTTGCCAGGAAAGGCTATAGAACCCAAATTGTCCTATTATTTGACTCATAACTAGAGGGAGAAGAGATGTACTATACTATTACGTAGTAACTAATGGGTGATCAGTTTATTACTCCATAACAATAGAAAACCGATCCTCCACTTTATCACCAGTAGAAACCTTTACCATAATTCCAGCTATTATATTCATTCAGTCGGTTAAGCGTCATACGTGATACATGCTTTGGGCGATCATGTCTCGAAAGAGACATGACTGACTGAGCAGAAGATTATCCCACAGTAGGTTGCCATTACTTTCTGCGGTAGACTGGTTGCCAGCCAAGGCTATAGAAACAAATATATCCTGTTATTTAACCCATATCTAGAAGGAACAGAAGGAGTAATACTTTTCTCAAGGGTAAGTGAATGCAAGGAATTCAACTAGTATTCGAACTCGGCTCCTCGATTTTTTATTTCAAGCCGATATCCACTGCACCACAACGCACATCCAGAAACATTGCAAGTGTCTTATATCGCTGGGGTGGTAACTGCTCTCTGTTTTGTTCAGGTAATGCAGCAATGGAATATGAGAATTCCATTCAAGCATAAAAAGTCCTTTATGATCCTGTTAGAATAGTACTGGAAATGAGGAGGATCGTAACCCACATATCAAATAGGGACATTGTATCAAATCGCAGTCATAGTAAACGCTAGTGACACTCAGGTACCATACAGTCTATATTCCATATCATGTAATATTATAATAATCAGCAAAGAATGGTCTGTTATTGATATCACAGTGGTCCGTAAAATGTGATAACATTTTTCGACCTTTTTCGTACAGACTGATGTGAGCGTGCGCAAGGAGGCCGTATAATCTTATGGATCTTTCCCGCTTGCAGAATGTTGTGCTATTTGATGGTGTCTCTTTAATTCTGTCGGATGTAAGATTTCGGATTTATCAAGGAAAGTTGATTCTTTATTAAAAGGTGCAGCAGACAATTGCACCCTTTCTTGCAATGGCTAGTGATGGCGTATTCTGGCAAATTACATATATATATATATATATATATATATATATATATATATATAGATAATTTACTATAATACGCCAACACTAGCCATAAGAAAAATTAACTCAGACACCTTATTTCATGGTGAATCGGAAGTGTGGGCCTATTTCAGCCGAACCATCATCAGCTTCCTATTCACCATGAAATAACGTATCTGCCTTAATTTTTTTCATATTTGCTCTATATGTATTTATATGCATATATGTTTAGAGCTCTCTTTGAGAGTAATCCTACCACTGTATGTACAGGATACTCCTTTGGATTCTTCTATACCCACACTGCATGCTGATATATATATATATATGCGTTGCTGTGCAGGATGGATGTGCATTGTGAGGCAGTGAATATCGGCTCGGAACGAGAAATCAGAGACCAGTGCTCCAATTCAAGTTGAATTCGTTACATTCGCTTACGCGCAAATATCGCGCAATATTATCTGTCGCTTCTTCCTCCAGCTATAGGTTGAATAGCAGGACAGATTTAATTCTATAGCCTTAGTTGGCAACCAGTCTACCGCAGAAAGTAATGGCTACCTACTGCAGGAAAATATTCTGCCCATTCAGTCATCTCTCTTCTTGAGACATGATCGCCCAAGCGTGACAGACGGACTAGAAACCGATCCCAGTAATATATAGTTGCTTTTTAACCGATTCCATTTCCCACACGACGTGCTCGTTAGTTTTAATCCCGATTGAGCCTCCTTGTGATATACTGGAACCATTTTAGATTATGGACAAATTTGCAACTTATCTGGTTAGATATATCGATTTAACTACTCGTAGACAAATGACACGTTGTGTAGCCACAGTTTTTCAGAAGAATTGAGGGTTATCACATTAGTAGTTTGCTAGGTAATTAGTTTGGACAGTTCAGAATATATTTGTATGCATATTGGCTGCAATTTGCTTTTTTATATAATCTTGCTTAAAGACTAAACTAACGAATGTTATAAACTGTTTGTTATGAGCATTTTTTTAAAATTTATATGTCAGCTCATTTTCTTCGTTTCCATTGAAAATATTGTTTATTATTGGATTTTTGTTCCTTTTATATTTTAATCTTTATTGACAATTTACATGCCATAAAAGCACAAATTTCAATACGTTATTCTTGCTAATAATCAGTCCGAATGTTCCCGAACGAGTCAAAGGAATTAAACCAGTTCAACTATTTTTAAAATTCGAAATCAGGCGATTTCGTAATTTTCAATGCCTAAACGAATTAAATATGGACATTTATCCAAATTGTTTGAAATCTTCATATTTATGAATCGAAGATAAGAATTGCAAACCACATGATATCCGAAAGGGGGAAAAGGCGCTTGAAACAGAAGCAAAAGATAATGAAACCCTGAATTAAAACATCATTATTTCTTGCTCTGAAAAAGCATCCATAAATAATGCCCAGTCAAATTTAAAAGGATTTTCCAGAACTGTAGTGATACTGGTAAATGAATATGCTTAATATGCATAAGTGCCAGAGAGAGCCTATATAGCTCGTCACTGATAATAAATGACAAGCTAAACGACTGAATAGTGTTAAACTGCACATCGCGACAATAGCGTCGCCGATAGGATCCCAGTTGTCTCTAGAATATCCAGATTTGGTAGAGACATGGATTCGCTGTTTTTCTGCCAGTGCGAGAAGTAAAAGGCTGAAAAACAACCAGGAGAAGAGAGGCGGAAATGAAATGACGGATTTATTTTTGGCTACAGCGGGATGTGAGGCGATAATGAGTCTCCACCATGGCATATCCAACAAACTTGGAAGACCTGACTTTCGAAAAAATAAGTCAGATTATAAGCTGAAATGAGACCCAAGAAAAGACTGGTAGTGGCGGAAAGAACGAAATTCATGTCGTTGAAACAAGAAATTGACAAACCAATTATAAAAAATCGACACCGACAAAATGCGAGTAGATATTGCGAATTTGAAAAACTCGGACAAGACGGACAAACTATGAAAAGGACTTGATTCAATTAAGGTTAATTGAAGGTATGTGCAATGCAACAAACCGATATAAAATAATGGAACAACTACAAATAGGAAATGACTTTAAATACATGCATTGACTTTATACAGCAACAAGAATTAATACAGAAATACAACCATCATAAAAGTCAACCCAGCAAACAAATATCCGCTGAGACATACATGGTAAAAAAGATAAAATGCTCGTATTGTGGACGTAATCACGAATTAAAAGTATCCAGTATTTGAAAAAATCTGTAATAATTGCTTAAAGAACTACTTTCAAGCAATAAGCAAAGTAAAAAAGAAATGTTGAAAGAGTGGAAGAAAACAAAACCAATATGGACGTCTTTACATTAAAAATAATCTAGAAAAACTGAACGAAAGAAAAGACCTTATATTAAAGGTTAAAATGAACTACAATTTAGATATGCAAATGGATACTGGGAGTGCTGTAACGTTGATACCAAGAAATGTTTGGGAACACATTGGAAAACCACCTTTACGAAAGAGCAGTTTACAACTCCGCCAATTTGTTGGCTCGGTGCTAAAAACTTTAGGATACTTTTAAGGTTCCTTTGAGTTAGAAGGTAAATTTGAACTAATACCTATAATAGTCACAAGTTGTAAAAAGAATCACGCACTTCTTGGAAACGACGTGCGTAACATAAATTCTAAAGTAATTAATGAGATGAAAAACACTGGAAAATTAAAAACTATCAAGCGAGTTTAAAATTAAGAATGTCTCTCCTTATGAGGCACGAAATGTACCAGTACATATGTTGCCATTAGTCGTAACAAAACTACAAAAATTAATAGAACAAGACCTTCTTGAACATGCCCCCCCCCCCCATCCGGGGGTAGCAAGTGAGAATCACCCATTGTAGTGGTGGGGAAGACAGATGGTGATTTACGTATTTGTGGAGATTATAAAAAAGGCGTAAATCATAAAATCTGTTCGGATTCGTATTCCATACTGAAAGTTGCATTGCATGAGAGAAGTGTTGAGTTTATTTGGTCAGAGGAACAACAAAAAGCTTTTGATAGATTAAAAATAATTATGGCAAAGAAACCAATAGTGAAAATGTTTGAAAAAAATAAAGGACGTGACGTTAACCACAAGCGAACATTCGATATCGGGAATATTATCACAAAACGGACAGATTTAGGTCTCCCCGAGAAAGAAACACGAGAAAGAAGTAGAGTACAGTAATTAAACGATCATGAAAAGTACCAGTACTACTACGTTTCAGGGAGATGTAGTGATACTAGCAAATTAATATGCTTAACTTGCATAAGTACAAGAGAGCCTATATGACTCGTCACTGAGAATAAGTCACAAGCTAAGCGACTGATTAGTGCTAAACTTCACATCACAACAAGAGTTTGTTAATTGGAACACACCGTTAAGTGACAAGAAAAATTACTTGGTCACTCCAGTTTTTTATGCTATCTTTAATAAGCAAATTCAAAAGTAACATTAATACTCAAACGGGTAACAAATATTTTCTTTCAATTTCACCTCTGTAGAGCCTCGATAAAATCAGTATTGGTTTAATAGATTTTGCAGAATATCAAACCTTGTTATTCAAGTTGATAACGCGTAAACCTGTTAGACAGTCATCTGCTTATGCTTACGGACAAGTCTAATACAACGTTATCCTCGCGTTTGTGAGTAAATATTCATCGGATATATACTGGGATCTGTAGGTAAATACAACTCGTATTTATAGCTAACTTTCTAGGTAAATAGCAGTGGAGGATTATACTTAAGTCTTGGCGAAAAATAAACTCGAATTTATACTTTAATTTAGTATGCATAAGTTGAGTTTATACTTGATTATATAGTTAATTATTTGTCTGAACTATTCTGGAGTATATGAACAAATATTTATAAGTTTATAAATGATTCTGTCGGTAAATATTAGCTGAAGTTATACTTGGACTATGAACAAACTTGGTTAAGATTGTATTAAGAGTTAAATATCAATCATGTTTGTACTTGAGACTATAGATAAACATTAGTTAGGTTTACACTTGAGTCTATGGAAAATTTTAGATGATTATAAATGAGTGTAGGCAATTATCGGGGTTTTATATGTAAATATTGGTCAGATTTATATTTGCGCCTATAAACAACACTCTAGTCGTATTTATACTAGAGTCTATAGGCACAATATTGTCCAGAATATACATATAATATATAAATATATCATGCTGGTTTATACTTGAGTTTATTGGTAAATATTGGTTGTTTTTTATCTGAAGGGAGGAATTTATGCGTTTACAGTGGCAAGGACAAATCGGGGGGGGGGGGGCAAAGTTCGAAATACAGTTCAATTCCTTGCATTCACTTACGCACAAATACCCTTGGGAAAGGTATTAATGTTTCTTCTCTCCAGTTATGGGTTAAATAATAGAAAAGACTGTATTATAGCCTTGACTGGCAACCAGTCTACCACAGAAAGCAATGGCAACCTACTGCGGGATAATCTTCTGAGTCAATCATGTCTCTTTCGAGACATGATCGCCTAAAATGTGTATCACGTATGGCACTTAACTGGCTGAGTCTGCGCAATGAAAGTCCACAAACACGCTTGTAATGTTAATTAATATAGTGGATTTAAAAAGAAATTGCTATACTAAACTATTATTCATTTACATTTGTGAGCTTTTTTTGAAGCATGTCCACCCTATAAGTGAATTTATACTAACTATGTGCATTCTTTTAATTTGTAGGAACAAATGAGGTGCTATGACTTAGTCCTTGTAATTCTGTGTAACCTTATTCTAGTTTATATCCTGAACAGATTGAGCAATACTTAAGAGAAATAAATATCAATGTCTTAATAGAAGCTTTGCAAAGGACATTAATGTCTGACGAGGACTTTCCGCCACTAATGTTGATTTTCATGAGTGATAGAAAGCTTCGAATCGCTAATTGAACAAATCCTCTGCGACTTGTTCAAGTAGACAGTAGCCATAAGATTAGTCAAGATTTAGACATAATCACATACAGTAGATTACCGTGAAGTGGAGCATAAGTACTGGAAAATATTAATCAAATGATAAGAGAAATATAAGAGATAGCCGTAGGAAAGGGTCAACAACAGTGAGAAAATATTGTAAATTCCGTTTTATAACTAAATTCATTGCTCCATATATATATATATATATATATATATATATATATATCTATATATATATATATAGCCAAATTTTTAAATGTTTCACTTACAACTCAATCTAAAAGTAATGTCCAAAATCTAAAAATAGACATTGATTGCTACCTACATATTAATACCACCTATCTGGGTTTTTTGTTTTTTTTTTCTATGACGTAAATTTTTTGAAATCTTTGAACTTCCGCCGGTAATTTTGAACTTTATTTTGAGTAAAAGGTGCCGATGATGCGTGAAGTCTCTCTTAGGGATTTCATGAAGAAATGATCAATGATTTTGAACTTCGAAATTTATTATATATAAAGTACGTATATTTTGGCAGCATCTTTTCTTTTAAACAAGTTGTGTTAAACGACAGAGACAACATCGTCTTAAATATTTTCTTTTGAATTTTTTCATATTTTCTGATTATGCTTTTCATTTCCGAATTATATTTGTATAAAAATTGTCCAAAGGTTGTTCTAGGACTTACAAACGTCATCGTTCATCATCAGGGACTATATTACAGATTAAAAATCAAATATTGCATTGTAGCAGGAAAAGTTACATTTTAAAAGAAAATAAATAAACGTTAAATTTTCAAATTCAAAGGCAGTAATAATGTCAACAATATGAATACGTGAAGATGTGCTCACGTAGATACGTGAATTATATGAAATACTTGGTTGCTAAAGACATTCGTCAAATGTTTATAGACAACACCAAAATTATTGATTAAACACAGACATTAGACGCCTAAAATTTTTAGAGGCACTTTTTTTTTTTTTTAATCATCTCACCCCAAGCAAGGCATTCCACTGCCACTATTGCGCATGGGGCTACATAGGGGAAGGTAAAGAGAAGGAGTGGATAGACATAGGGAATGTCAGGAGAAAGGTGACAGATGAGTAAGGATAGCGATCATGAGGGTCGGGCAGATGGGAAGAGTGCTTGATAGAATGGGAGCAGGTTAGTGTGTTAGGAGGTGTGTATTGACCTTACATTTAAACTCCTGGAGATTGTAGCCGTCGGGGAAGCAATCGTTTGGAAGAGAATTCCACAGTCGGGAAGTGCGAGGAAAGAAACTGTTGGAGTAGAAGTTACGGCTGCATTTTATCGGTTTCACTGTAAAAGGGTGGGGTCTAGTTGCACTACATATCCGAAGTAAAAAAAAAAAAATCGCACAGCTTACCAAGTTTCTGGACATGTACTGAGTTGTGTTTAGAGGGTTTATTTGAAATGTAATTAAGGTAAATAATTTTTTGCCTTTGAGTAATTTGATAATTTATAATTTATTTCTTCGGAGTTAAAATTCTCTAACGTATTTTTACGGCATTTAAAATCTATAAAAACCAAGTATTCCATATAATTCACGCATCTACGTGAGCACATATCTTCACGTGTGCATGTCGTTTACATTCATACAAATGAATAAGAAAAGAAGAAAATATTAACAACATTCAAAAACATTAATTTAAAACACTGCTCAATATATAAATAAAACTATGAATATTTATTATGAATTATAGTTTGGAACATATACAAATTACAAACTACTACAAAGTCTACATTTTGTTTCGACATTGAAAGGAAAATGTCTCATCAGATAGTAAACGCTATTTTTGAGGGGATATGGAAAATTAACTTCCTTAAATTGATAAATATTTGTGTGTGAGGTAAAGGGAGGTAAGGGAAATGAGAAGCCAGAATGGGGAATAATATGGACGCAGAGGAAATAAAAAAACAAAACAAAAGGAGGAAAACGGGAGAGAAAGAGAAAGAACTAAAGATACATAATGAAAGGTTCAAAGAAAAGCGCGAGGTTTAAAATGTTCTCTCTCTCTATGCATTTTCTTCGTCCTTTTTGTTAAACTCAGACGCCGGGTCATCAAATGTTGTATATGACTATATTTTACTTTCTACTTTAAACCTGATGCCTCTCTTTGAGCCTTTCATCATGTCTCTTTAGTTCTTTCTCTTTTTTCAGTAGATTGTAATTTGAACATGTTCGAAAGTATACTATATATATATATATATATATATATATATATATATTAACTATAGTAATCACAATACTAATAGTAACAGAACTAACTGTGCCAAAACTAGTATTAAGCTATAATTTAAACCGTCTTGAACAACCCACCGAGAAGGAACTCGGAGGGAAAAGAAGAGGAAATAAAAAAAAAGAAACAAACGAAGTACATGAACAAAAAGTTAAGCACTTGTAAGAAAGAAAAAAACCAAGACGAAAACCCTAACACGAAGCGCACAATACGAAAGTAGAGCAACAAAGAAAGAAAATCTAAGCAAGAGCCAACAAACCTACCTAGGTTTTCATGCTCGTCAGGGTATATATATATATATATATATATATATATATATATATATATATGTGTGTGTGTGTGTGTATAAATTTCTTTGATGCTTCATAACGAATGAAATGTGATATTGTTTGATAATTAATGAGAAAATGCTTGAAAAGAAAATATGGGTTTGCAAAAAAAATTGCCCTTTTGCAAATGAAAAGAATTAATTCACATTGAAACAATCATAAGATTTAACTGTGAAGTCTACTACCCGTATTTACAAGAGTCTACGGAAAAAGTAATTCATTCACTTTTGACAATATTTAAGTTCCTGAATGGAGAACGTTTGCCAAAATCTAAACAGAAATTACACTTCATTAACTTTTGGAAGTGATTTATGCAAAATATAATAACTTTCATTTCTTAGCAGATTTTGAGTTATCCAAGACAATGCATAGCAAATTATTATTACTAAAAAATCCTAGAGAACGATGATTTAAGAATAGTAAACAGAAAGAAAGTCGCACTTAGAAAAGTTTAATGTTATTGGCGAGAATGTGGATAGATGTGCCTCTTTTTAGTTCTATTCGAGTTTGTCACTTTCAATTTTTGTAATATAATAATCTGGCCCCACCCGAGGAAGTGATGCAAGCAATGGTGTTTTCCATCGGTGAAGGGGGCGGCGAAGCGACAAGACAGGTGTTTGTGAAATACATCCTGTCGAAGCCGGTGCGGATGCCGTTTTGACCTTATTTCCGACAGCGGCGGAAATGGCTACAGAGGCAAACAGATCAGGTACCTCTTAGAATTACGTGGGCGTCGCGTGGGCGAGGCAAAAACCGGAAGGAAAGTCCCGGTTCTAGAGGACTATATAAAGACCTCGACACACGGATTCGCCAGTAGCAGAGAACGGCCGGTGGAAGCAGAGAGAGACAACACAGGCAGACTACACTCCCGTCAGCCATTCTATATGCGCCCTCACCCTTTCCGTTCTCTATTCCACACAGTTCGTCGTCATTAATAAAAATATAACCTTATATTTTTATATATGCGTGTTTGTTGTTTTGTCGTCATACGGCGATATATAACATTTTTACCCTTACCTATGATTATGCTAATTATAAGATTAGCCTTTTCTGATAATGAATTTTGCAGAGCATTTCGTTGACAATTTCCTTCATTCCCTGGACATCGGGTAGGTATCGAAGTTTAATATCTGTTTTCGTTAATATTTATATTGTTCGGACTTCTGGTTCGAACCAATACCTATATTTCGATCACAGGGGTATATGTTCGATGCAACTCCCGGATTCTATGTAGTTATATACCTTTAACTCAATTCTCAAAATCATTTAGCCAAGTATTGAACTCACAACACTTTTGGTGAAGTTATTGGCTCTAACCCTTCACCAAACTTGGTAATGACCAGGCTGAGCGTTGCTTACCTTTGTTTGTTGTACGGAAACTGATATTTCAACATCTTAAGGTCGTTATACCATATTTTTTAACAGTATACGTAAATTAGAAATATAAAAATTGCATTCAATATTAGAGAACGAACGTTTAAAAATCAAACATTTACCTTTCTATATATTTCATTGTAATAATAATTACAGTAAATATTTGTACTGAGTGCATGGTCATAAGCAAAAGATACAACCCAAAATGCCAAATACAGGTGGGGGATAACAGAATCAAACAAGTCCAAGAATTTAAGTACCTAACAGGAGATGGAAAGTGCGACACGGAGATCCGAAGGCGAATTGGCATGGCAAAGGACGCGTTCCAGAAGATGAGCAAAATACTAACACACAGGAAGATCTCAATAGAAACGAAGAAAAGAGTGCTAGACTGCTACGTGATGTCAGTTCTTCAGTACGGCTGTGAATGCTGGACAATATCATCGAAAATGAGGAAAAAGCTGGAAGCGGCCGAAATGTGGTTCTACAGAAGGATGCTACGGATATCGTGGACTGAGCATACAAGCAACGACGAAGTGTTAGAAAGAATGGCAACAAAAAGGAAATTGATGCTGAGCATCAGGAAGAGACAATTGAAGTTTCTGGGACATGCAATGAGGAAGGAGAGCCTGGAGAACCTGATACTGACTGGTCAGATAGAAGGAAGGAGAGACAGAGGAAGGCAGCGGATAACATATCTGCAGAGTCTGATCAGGTGGATGACGGAACGGGGGTTGCCAGGAGCAACAGGAGCAAACATACTAGGAGCCACAAGGGATAGGGAGACGTGGAGATCCATGATCGCCTACGTCCTGAAGGGACAGGGCACATAGACGAAGAAGAAGAAGAAATATTTGTAAAACCTTGCACTATATTCTTGGCTCCTCTCACTTGAATTATTCAGTTAACTGCTGTCTTTCCCGTTGCGTCTAACAAAAAGGATTGGTCATTCTGGCAAGATTAAATAGTTTTTCTCTCTTGTTAACTTACTATTCGACTATTAACTTACTTACTATTGGATTTGGTGAGTAACATATTTTTTAACTTCATTTTATTTCATAAAATCACTCGCAAATTGTAAATTTGACTTATATGAATAAATAGAAAATATTTCGCTTAATACAAACAACATGACAATGTTTGTAAGATTTGAAACGGCATTAGGACTGAAGAATTCCAGTTTCCAAAACAATTTACCACCGACTTAAATTAAAATTCTAAATAAATGGTTCGGTTACAATTTTACCTTTCAATAAATTCTCTTCTATTAGCTCTAATGAGAACAGAAAATTGTTTTACCTTTTATTTATTCAGTAGCGACTGTTCACTGGACTAATGATCTTCAAATAAAAAAAAGAACTCCGGGTAATTCAACGTCTTTTACTATTAAATCACACGAAGCATTATATTTTAACCGAACTTTGTATATAGAACTATATATATACTCGGGTGTAATGAAAGCTTTAAAACTAATCCATGGTCCTGGAACTCCGACATTCCGGACGTTGGCACGAAAGACTAAAAAGCAATAGTTGTTTCCATTTAAAGCGAAACCGTATTCTGAAAGAAAAATGAATGAATGTAAGTCAAATTTTGATTTCCTGGTATCGATATCAAATAAGTTTTTTTGGTCGTAAACTAAATTTTGAAGGCTAAATAAGTCCTCTGAGTAAATGGTATAATGGCTGAGACTAAGAACTACAATTATACCTTCTTAGAGCCTAACTCTAAGCAAAAACTAAAATACAAGGGCTGAAAAAAATACAGACATACAGGCAGATAAACAGACACACACACACAAACATCTTGCCTTTTATATATATATATATATATATATATATATTATCGATTTTCTGCACTATTGTAAGAACTACAACCTTGAAACTTCTGAATATCGGACCATTCCTTCTATGACCCGATTTTTCGATTATCGATTTTCGATATTTATCGGTTGGACCGCGACACAAAACCTAGCTAAAAACACTTGCAGACGCTTGTAGTACAACCGTGAAAATTTTGAAGAAAATCGGTTCGGCCGTTTCGGAGTCTATAGGTAACTGTCACGCACACACACATACAAAGTTCCATTTATAAATAAGTTATATATATATATATATATATATATATATATATATATATATATATATATATATATATAAAGAATTATATTCATACATTTATGATTTCTATTAAATACAAACCAGTGATCCCTAATCTCTATGAGGAAATATTATCAACTTTTCAGAAAATATGATAAAAATCCAATTTCAAGACTTTTCTAAAAACGTTATTTAATAAATCTATTGACTTGAAAGAGACTTAATAATATTTACTGACTATCAAAATTTATATATCCAATTGAGATTTATGATTTAATTAGCATTCTATGAGTAATTAGTACTAAATATCTCCTTTAGTTTCTCTTGTTGCCATAATATTTCACTTGTTTATTTTTTCAAAGTATAATTATACAGTTGTTGTAACTTTTGTTTTTCCTCATAGACATTAATGTATTTGCTGTTGTTTTTGTGTTTATAATCTTGTTCGCATCAACTACCAAAATATTTCTGGTTAATCGAAATCCTTAGTACAGAAGAATGTTGTGTCCGATAAATGACCTTAATCTGCTACTCCTGTTTGTTGACAAATATTCCGAAGTTAGAGTAAAAGTGCATATATTTCAGGAGTTTGGGTAGCCAACAAGAATTTGTATGGAAAGTATTTTTATTCGTTTTACTCTAACAAAGAGATCCCAAATCTGAAGATTAAAAATGGCAGTATAACCATCAAAACGACAAAAGCTATTTAAAAAATCATTTAATTCTTAGATAAACCAAAGAAAATTCATATTACGTTGCACTCGTGATATTTATTAATTTCTGCATTGCAGGTCAGCTAATCAGTGGCACTCGCTTTGGGCGATCATGTCTCGAAAGAGTCATGACTGACCGGGCAGAAGATTATCATGCAGTAGGTTGCCATTGCTTTCTGTGGTGGAGTGGTTGCCAGCCAAGGTTATAGAACCAAATCTTATTTGTTATTTAACCCATAACTGGAGGGAAGAGGCGGATTAATACCTTTCCCGAGATTATTTGTGCGTAAGTGAATACAGGGAATTCAACTGGAATTCGAACTCGGCACACCGATCTCTCATTACGAGTTGATATGAGTCACCGATCCTAAAAGCTGGAAAGAAAAGTAGAAACGGTCCGTTATGCCAATTGGTTAAAAAGGCCGATTTTATCTACCTTGAAGCTGAATATATTTGTTGGGGCTCGAACAAAGACCACACAAATTCTGATTGTCTCAGCTACGAGACTGACTTCTGTAACATACACTAATCCCTTTGAGGGGGAGTGTATAAAGCCCAACAGATAGAAAACAAAAGAAGATATACTTTTCTTGAAAATTACTTTAGGAAATAATGTCTTTTACTTGAGCTGAATTATCTACTATCCGAGAGTCTCAGATTATCTTGTTCCCTTGATTTGTGTAAAAGACGTTTATCAAATTATTGCGGTGCATTTAAAGCAGATACATATTCCGGATTATAGAAAGTTGCCGACAGAATAAGATATTGACAAGTAGTACCCTGTCTAAGTATTGGGCTCGTCACTGCTTAAATTCGATGATCGGAAAAGAACAGGTGTTTTCAGTGTGATTTGACTGTAGGTTTTAAGCCAAGTTTTAGACGCCTTTAAAAGTCATTCTTTTATCTCCCGACAAGGGTGCCCCACCCATAAACAAATCAAATGAGAGAATAAAACTCCATTTCACCAGTCAACCAACGGGGAAGAGCTTAGCTAGTTCGGAATAGAATATCTGGACTAGTAGCTTATACCACGGATCGAATACTGATTACCAGGTAATATTACAAAGCATTCGTTTCTAAGGCATAAAATCATGAGCTTATTAATAATATAATATCATTTTATCCGAACTTTTCTTTAGGGAACATTGTCTACTGATTTCTAAGACTATTACTAATATATGGAATTTGTTTAGTATAACAACAGTTGCACATAAACAAATCCGACCGAAATCATATCTGGTCGGGCGCCCCTGCTATTCATTTCAGCGTTCTCGACAGGCTCCAAAGGAGAATTTGTAATGTGATCAATCTCGACCTGACAGCTCGATTCTAGCACTTTCCTACCGACTGGATGTGGCTTTCTTTGGTCTTTTCTACAAATATTTTCATATTAGCTCTTTGGTGCTCCCTCCACAATAATTTACTCGAGCAACCAGATTGGCAACAAGATCTCATCTTTTTTTCAGTTAAATCAACCAAATGCAGAGCACTTCTACTCCCTCAGCTTCTTTTCTCGCACTTCTCGTTTTTGGAACCCCCCTTCCGTATACTTGCTTTCCGCTTCTTCTACAATCTTCAAGAATTTGAGTACAATGTCAATACTTATCTCTTGTCCCCTGACTCCAGTCCTTTCGTCATTTTCCCATCTCTCCGTGAATCTTGTTCTTTTCCTTTCTCACTTTACCCTCGCAACTGTCTTCCCATTGGTATTTCCATCCTTCTCTTGCCCTTTCTCTAACACCTCCTGTTACCGGTTCGTCCTTCTCTTCGCTTTCTTCCTGCTTAAACTTTCTCTTTTCTCTTATGTAGCCCCCTGCGCACCACTGGAGGTACCTCCTTGCTTGGACTGAAACGATAAAATAAAATAAATAGATGAACGACATAGTTTTTAATGAATAATATAGGCACAAATTCCGGTGTCGGTATAGTAAATTGCTTACCTTTTAATTGTGTCCCTCTTACGGTATGCAGCAGAGCTTAAAAAGCGTATTATGTGGAAGTATGGTAACCGTCTTATGAGGGTTAGGATTAGGATTAGCGCAGGATTATTGTTAAGGTTAGGGAAAACAATTAGTTTCAATAAATAACCGAATAAGTATATCCGCTTTCAGATGGTAACTCATCTATAAGGATGTTCGATAAGCAAGCTTGAAATTCAGTGTATGCCATTTTGCTGAAGTGTAAACAACTTTGTTTTTCATAGCCGTAAACATGTCGAATTCCGTGCCAAAGAAAGTTTATTTGCGGGGAAAATTGCTGCACTACTTTATGCACAAGAAATCTGTAACTGAGGAACAAAGAATTCTTGTTGAGACTTACGGCGAGTATGCTCTGTCGGAAACAACACACAGAGATTGGTTTAGACACTTAAAAAATATTGATTTTTATGTTGAAGATAAAGAACACTCTGGTGCACCGAAAATGTTTGAAGACAAACAATTACAGGCATTACTTCAAGAACATTCATGTCAAGCGCAAGCTGAAATTGCAAGATCATTAGAAGTTGATCACATAACAGTTTCAAAACGTTTAGAAGTATTAAGAATGATTCAAATGCAATTACATTGGGTGTCGTACGAATTGAAGCCGAAATATGTCGAACAACGTCTTGTCACGTGAAAACAACTGCTTCAAAGGCAGAAAAAAATGTTATTTTTTGCATCGTATTACGACCGGCAATCAAAAAAAAGCGTAGAAGATTGTGGGGTAAGCCCGGTTATGCATCAACACCGGCGACATGGTTCGGAGCTTCTGCTCTGCATTTGATAGGATCAGCTGGATGTAGGTCATTATGAGCTGCTCAAACCAACCGGACTCATCACGAGAGATCACTATCGACTTCAGTTGATGCGTTTGAAGATAATTGAAAACAAAAATGCTGCTGTATGACCAGAGACACGACAAAGTGATTTTGCAACATGACGACGATAGGCCACATGGTGCAAAACGGGTGAAATCATAATTGGAAACGCTTAATTAGAAGATCCTACTCCACCAAACATTGACTCGTCCGATTATCACTTGTTCCGACTGATAGCACATAGCCTGGCTGAGCATCACTTTCATTTTTATAAAGATGACAAAACATGTGTCGAATCGTAGTTAACATCAAAATACTTTTCGTTTTTCCGACGTAGAATTCAAATGCTTCAGGAAAGATGGGATAAAGTTGGGCTAGCGATGGACATTATTTTAATTACAAAATTTTGTAAATAAAATTTATTCAAGTTCCTAATAGTTAAATTTATTTACCTGCTTAGAATAAGCTGCACCCGAGGTAGTTATGCTCTTTCCCGAAAATTTCTACTAAACCAAAACATCAACTTGAAAACTAGAATCAGGTTCTTAAATGGCTTCGTCATATCGATTCAAAATATGGATGTCAGACATGACACCAGACCCTTTCATAAACATCCAAACTCTCGACTGTATAAAACTGCTTCCTAAGAGCAATGGTGAAAAAAGAGTTTTAATGAGTAACCCTTGACGATCTTGGCACAAATCCTTCATAAGTGTTTGTGTACATTACAGATTCAGAAACAAAGTACTGGAACAAATAACAGACACCACAGCATTTGAGAACTACCAAAATTGGCAACATGAAACTCGAGTAAAAAATAAGGACATGATTATGATGTTGACATTGCAAACTAGTTCAAATAAAAGCTTAGGAAAGAAACCCTCATCAATATCGATCCTGGGTATGACGGTAAACTGCATCCAGCAGCAAGGCCTCTGATTGGGAGGTTGTGAGGAGCATGAAATCACCTCTTAATTGCTGTTGTTTTCAGGTCCACCCTGACCCGGGGTGTTAGCACCTGTTAGGGTCCCAGCTATGGGCAAATAGTTAACCTGCCCCAAACTTGGGTGAAAACATTATGAAAGAATAGAAATCGACTTTTATAGAAAAATATACATTTTTGAAGGAAAAATAAATTATTACCAGCAATACATTTTTGAATACAAAACTTGAAGACATTTTCAGTTTTCTAAAATAAAAAAAATTAAATTTTTCATCAAATCTGACTAAATCAACTTTCTCAATATAACCGAACATTTAAAAAAATACCTTAAGCCCAACTACATCGTTAAATAACCCACATAGGTTGATATGGCGTTAAACAAAACTGAAACTCAAAATGACCAATGTCCAGTATTCTGGATGGAATCTCTTCTTGTTCAAGGTAAGAATCTTTCAATGATACTCGTATACTCGTCTATCTTTAACTCCTCAATTCTTTTAGTAATCTGATTAAATCAACCATCTCAATATAAACGAACAATAATTAAATAACTTAAAACCCCACCGTTTTGTCATTAAATAACCCTCAGAGGTTGATATCCCGTTAAACAAACTTCAAACTCAAAAACTCTGACCAAATATTCTGTATTCTGGATAAAATCTCTTCTTGTTAAAGGCAAGAAGCTTTCTATGATACTCACTTGTCTATCTCTAATTCCTCAATTCTTTTAGTAATCTGATTACATTAACCATTTCAATATAAACGAACAATAATTAATTACCTTAAACCTCCACCGTTTTGGCATTAAATAACCCACAAAGGTTGATATGCCGTTAAACAAAACTCACTCAAAAACTCTGACCAAATATTCAATATTTTTGATGGAATCTCTTCTTGTTAAAGGCAAGAAGCTTTCTATGATACTCGTATACTCGTCTATCTCTAATTCCTCAATTCTTTTAGTAATCTGATTAAATCAACAATCTCAATATAAACGAACTATAAAAATACCTTAAAACCCTACTTTTTTTGCATTAAATAACCCACAGAGGTGTTGATATGGCGTTAAGCAAAACTCAAACTCATCAATACTGGAATGAGCGATAGCAGGTACTGATCTTTGAAAACCTAATTTCCAGAAGAATTGTTTTAAAAGATAAATATTTATAAATTATAATTGAAATCAACACTGACTGCTCGGTTAATGAATACCAATGGTTTCTTAATAAGGAAACGGCTGATATCATGATTACCTTAAATCTTTTCGCCCCCAAAGCGTAACTTTCATATTAAACATCCCTCTTTTGTTGACAACTATGTCGCCTGCCTTATATTTACAGCGGCGAACAGTCTAATTTACATCGGATCATTTGAACACAATAACGATTGAATTAAGAGTACAATGAAGAAAATTCCTCATAGCGTCTTGTTCGTTGTCAGGCTGTTTTTCACTTTAATTAATTCTAATTTAGCTAATTTCTTGTTTGTAACATCTGACTAGGATATTTCGCCTGTCTGTGATAGAGCCACAAGTACCAGAATCTTTGCAATGCTATTCTACTGTCCATCTTAATCTTATTGACACCGAAATAACTTGTAATCACTTTTGTATTCGCATCTGTGTGAACGCGTTAACGTTATTTTTTTTATCTTTCTAATTGACTTCATTTCACTCGTTTTCGATAAATCAACCTGAATCAATGTACAAAAGACAAGGAAATAATTAGATGTTTTTGAAATGGCTAAATAATAGCGTTATTTGTCTACAAGTTGTCAGGTATTTTACTGTATTCGATAAATACCGTCACACTCAAAGCGTTTGCTTGAGAAAGAAAAATATAGATTTGCATATTTGGGGAAGGCTGCAATTGAAAGCTATACGTTCATGTGTTTATTTTTGTATACATTTCCAGAAATTATTTACTGCATCAGCATCAGCTGATCATATTTCGAATGATATATCAAAATATCTTTGATGAAATCGTTAAATATCATCTTATCGGAATTAGTTTTTTTCGGCTTTTAGGATATTATATTGTATTATTGCACACCTTTTGATAAATACATTTTCATCCTTGTTTTAATTATCACAACACTTGAAGCCATCAATTATTTTGTAAAAGTTTTTTAACATCTAGTAACTTTATTTTATAGTTTATTTGCGACAGTAAAGCGCCAAAGAGCCACTCCATGACATACACCTTGTGCAAATTAATTGAAAAGAAAAAACTGATTTAGTTTTCTTTCCTTTACTATACGGTCAGTTTTAGATTCCCTAAACTTACAGGGTGTTTTATATTTCTTATTTTCCTCGGATTAGGTCATTTGCAGGGCAGTAAAATGAATCTGTTTTCGAGGTGTCCGGTGAAATTTGTTTGGCATTGAAAAATATTGAGTCATCCGTGATTGCATCAGATTTTTACCACGCCCAGTCTAGACTGTCGATCAGTTGTTCTGCGACCATTGTCTCTAAGAAAGCGCACAAAAATTGTAACGCTGCACGAACACACTGTCAAACCTTACAGAGAGATCACGGATATTTTTAGTGTCAGCCTTTCAACTGTCAGTCGTGTCATCAAGGCGAAGGAATGAACTGGATCGACCAGTCCAAAACTCAAAGGAAAATTCATTTGGAATACACGCCAAGAGACGACGTATACGTGATCAGGGAAAGTGTGAAAGATCATAGGAAGGAATTATTCATTTTTTGTTTATTTTTTCAATTAATTTGGTCAAAGGCGAAGGTTTATTGAGTCCTGTTATGAGTTCATGCGATTATGCAGAAAAGCGATGCAGTTAACACTAGATTTAAAGAAATCAAGATTTTAGTGCCGATAATCTGTTCCGAAAATCAAAATAATAAAACAGAAAAAATATGTTTTTAATACTTTTCTTAGCTTTTGAAAAACATCTTTCGTTATGTCAATGTGTCTTTGTATTTCAATGTTACACTTTCCCTCTTAAAACATTTCCCAAATATTTAAATTGTTGTAATTGTTTGATTTTGTGTTTTAGCATTTCGAATTCATGGTGTTCAGTTGATCCTTCACCATGTGGCTTTTTTAAATCTATTCTCGCATCCTGATCACTACGATGTCCGCTAAGTATTGAGTTATCTACAGTTCTTTTCTTCATTATGGAAGTCTGGAGAATTTAACACACGCAGGACACAGTGAAGGCTAGAGAATAAGAAGGTCACAACGAATAACCAGTTTGACGGATTTGGGCAAATATGGTATGAGAAAAGATATGATAAAAAAGGGTGAAAGCTGACATACCGCAACAAAAGATAGAATGTTGTGGAGTGCCATGATCACCAATTTTTGGGGGATATGGCAAAAAAAAGAAGAAAGACAGAATTTTCATGTCCCCTTTATATGTAAATAAGCCCCGATCTCTCAATAAGAATATAGTAATAAGAATATAGTAATCCTTAAATGTCAGTATTACGAGTATTAACCCAGTATGACCTGCTGTATGCGCGTTTATCTACACCTAAACCATTTCCCCCATCAGGTTTTTCTATTAAGGACAGTGATTAGACATCAAGTATGCTTAAATACAGGACCTTTTAAAGGGCGTTTAACCTTCTTATAAGTACAACAGCCGGTCTTGTTTCCGTAGATCTCTATGCAGTCAGTTCGTTGATCAAACGTCATCGCTGGGTGCAGGGCGACCTAGACTGAAGTTAATAGCCACGGTGGACTGCTCCGAATCAATGACCATGTGCCCGTGACAAATGTTAGCCCTTCTTTGACCTGGAGATAGATGGACTCCGCCCGGTCTGTTAGCCAAAGATACGCATGAATTAATATATTTTCTTGTCATCAAGCCAGTGATGCGGAAAGAACTGCTCAGTTGAACAGCTAGGTGGAGACCCTACATCCGCAGCCTATCATAGGAAGAAGAAACTGAGTTTGAGTTTTGTTTAATAGCATATCAACCTCTGTGGGTTATTTAAAGCGAAAAATGTGGGGATTTTAGGGTTTTTTTAACGTTCGGTTATAGTGAGAAGGTTGATTTAGTCAGAGTTTAATGAATTGCTTTTGTTTTTAATCTTTTTTATTTTAGAAAACTGAAAATGTCTTTTAGTTTTGTCTTAAAAAATGTTTTGCTGAGAATTTTTTTCCTTCGAAAATGTGCTATGATAATTTTTTCTTTAAAAATATATTGCTGGTAATATCTTTCCTTCAAAATGTATATTTTTATATCAAAGTCTATTTTTAAGTATATATTTCTATAAATGTCTATTTTTATACTTTCAGTGTTTTGACCCCAGTTTGGGGGTTAACTATTTACCATACAACACCAATTAAGAGGTGGTTCTATGTTCCTCACAACCTCCAAATCAGAGGCCTTGCTGCCAGATGCAGTTTACCGTCATGCCCAGGACCAACAGT
>JBBBDQ010001352.1:0-17500 GCA_037127315.1 Ascarosepion bandense
GTTATACTGAAAGAGAATTCACCTTATTTATTGAATGACCCTCGAAGTCATTATACAGAAAAATTCACCTTATTTATTGAATGACCATCGTAGAAGCCCTTATACCGAAAAATTCACCTTATTTATTGAATGACCATCGTGAAGCCCATATACCGAAAAATTCACCTTATTTATTGAATGACCATCGTAGAAGTCATTATACTGAAAATTTCACCTTGTTATTGAATGACCATCGCTTAGAAGTCATTATACTGAAAAATTCACCTTATTTATTGAATGACCCTCGTGAGAAGTCATTATACAGAAAAATTCACCTTATTTATTGAATGACCATCGTAGAAGTCATTATACCGAAAAATTCGTCTTGTTGTTGAATGAATCTCGTAGAAGTCATTATACCGAAAAATTCACCTTATTTATTGAATGACCCTCGTAGAAGTCATTATGCCGAAAAATTCACCTTATTTATTGAATGACCCTCGTAGAAGTCCTTATACCGAAAAATTCGTCTTATTTATTGAATGACCCTCGTGAAGTCCTTATACCGAAAAATTCACCTTATTTATTGAATGACCCTCGTAGAAGCCCTTATGCCGAAAAATTCACCTTATTTATTGAATGACCCTCGTAGAAGTCCTTATACCGAAAAATTCACCTTATTCATTGAATGACCCTCGTAGAAGTCCTTGTACCGAAAAATTCACCTTATTTATTGAATGGCCCTCGTAGAAGTCCTTATACTGAAAAAAATTCACCTTATTTATTGAATGACCCTCGTAGAAGTCCTTATACCGAAAAATTCACCTTATTTATTGAATTAGCCCTCGTAGAGTCATTTATACAGAAAAAGAATTGCTTATTTATTGAATGACCCTCGTGAAGTCCTTATGCCGAAAAAATCACCTTATTTATTGAATGACCCTCGTAGAAGTCCTTATACCGAAAAATTCACCTTATTTATTGAATGGCCCTCGTAGAAGTCCTTATGCCAAAAAATTCACCTTATTTGATGAATGACCCTCGTGATCCTTATACCGAAAAATTCACCTTATTTATTGAATGGCCCTCGTAGAAGTCATTATACTGAAAAATTTAACTTATTTATTGAATGACCCATCGTAGAGTCATATGCCGAAAAAATCACCTTATTTATTGAATGACCATCGTGAAGTCATTATACCGAAAAATTCACCTTATTTATTGAATGACCATCGTAGAAGTCATTATACTGAAAAATTCACCTTATTTATTGAATGACCCTCGTAGAAGTCATTATGCAAGAAAATTCACCTTATTTATTGAATGACCATCGTAGAAGCCCTTATACCGAAAAATTCACCTTATTTATTGAATGACCATCGTAGAAGCCCTTATACCGAAAAATTCACCTTATTTATTGAATGACCATCGTAGAAGTCATTATACTGAAAATTTCACCTTATTTATTGAATGACCATCGTGACAGAAGTCATTATACCAAAATTCACCTTATTGTTGAATGACCCTCGTAAGTATTATACAGAAAAATTCACCTTATTTATTGAATGACCATCGTAGAAGTCATTATACCGAAAAATTCGTCTTATTTGATGAATGAATCTCGTAGAAGTCATTATACCGAAAAATTCACCTTATTTATTGAATGACCCTCGTAGAAGTCATTATACCGAAAAATTCACCTTATTTATTGAATGACCCTCGTGAAGTCCTTATACCGAAAAATTCGTCTTATTTATTGAATGACCCTCGTAGAAGTCCTTATACCGAAAAAATTCACCTTATTTATTGAATGACCCTCGTGAAGCCCTTATACCGAAGAATTCACCTTATTTATTGAATGACCCTCGTAGAAGTCCTTATACCGAAGAATTCTGTATTCATTGAATGACCCTCGTAGAAGTCCTTATACCGAAAAATTCACCTTATTTATTGAATGGCCCTCGTGGAAGTCCTTATACTGAAAAATTCACCTTATTTATTGAATGACCCTCGTAGAAGTCCTTATACCGAAAAATTCACCTTATTTATTGAATGGCCCTCGTAGAAGTCATTATACTGAAAAAATTTAACTTATTTATTGAATGACCCTCGTAGAAATCCTTATGCCGAAAAAATCCCTTATTTATTGAATGACCTCGTAGAAAGTCCTTTATACCGAAAAATTCACCTTATTTATTGAATGGCCCTCGTAGAAGTCCTTATACCAAAAAATTCACCTTATTTATTGAATGACCCTCGTAGAAGTCCTTATACCGAACAATTCACCTTATTTATTGAATGGCCCTCGTAGAAGTCATTATACTGAAAAATTTAACTTATTTATTGAATGACCCTCGTAGAAGTCCTTATGCCGAAAAAATCACCTTATTTATTGAATGACCCTCGTAGAAGTCCTTATACCGAAAAATTCATCTTATTTATTGAATGACCCTCGTAGAAGTCCTTATACCGAAAAATTCACCTTATTTATTGAATGGCCCTCGTAGAAGTCATTATACTGAAAAATTTAACTTATTTATTGAATGACCCTCGTAGAAGTCCTTATGCCGAAAAAATCACCTTATTTATTGAATGACCCTCGTAGAAGTCCTTATACCGAAAAATTCACCTTATTTATTGAATGACCATCGTAGAAGTCATTATACTGAAAAATTCACCTTATTTATTGAATGACCCTCGTAGAAGTCCTTATGCCGAAAAAATCACCTTATTTATTGAATAACCCTCGTAGAAGTCCTTACACCGAAAAATTCACCTTATTTATTGAATGACCCTCGTAGAAGTCCTTATACCGCAAAATTCACCTTATTTATTGAATGACCCTCGTATATCTTCTTGATTATTATATTTCCCTTGTCTTTTCTTTGACATCCCCGTAAACTTGTTCGCTATTTTTTTCTTTTCTTTTCTTTCTCTGTGGATCAGTAGCGAAACTGCCTTACTTTGGGGTGAAACGATTTTAAAAAAAATACAAGGTTACAACAAACAGTCACCTATATGGGTATAGAGCAGGTTCAACGTTATGTTCGGTGATCATACGGGAACTGCTGTTTCAACGAGATACGGCCGTAAGCCTCATTATATTTTAAGCCATATTCAGCAGAACTGCATCTCTATGGCTTCTTCATCTGTGGAGAGAGATTGTCCGGCATATACAGTCATGGAGGAAATTAAATATTACACGGCATTTCAGTGCCCTTTTCTTTTGTTAGATGCCGCAATAACTCGCCAATAAATCTCAGTTATTGAAAAGATTTCCGAATTTATTCTGTTTATTGTCCAATAAGATATTTTTGGGACTAACGCCGGCCACAAATCATTCCGATTCTTGAATATCTGCACTCGGCTGAGAGACGTTTGTCCATAATACTCGTAAATTTATGATAGGATTGTGGATAACTCTGATGCGAAAATGAGCCTTGTCTTATGGCACATATTTTGGTGTGTGCAGATTTTATGAGATTTGGTAATCTTTTGTACCAAATACAAGCGAAATCGGGAATAGTCATGGCGGTGGCAAATCTTCAACTAGTGATAAACAGTTGCATTACCAATCGGGCTCCTGCTTTTTAAGCATCTACTGGGATTCAAGTTCACACCAGACGTAAAGTGGTCCTCATTTAGTCTATCCGTCTTAAAAGTAGCTAAAAATCAAAATGATTGCTTCTTTGTGCCATTCCAGAAAAAAAACTTGAATTCTATTGCTTAGGAAATAGGATTACGACTATGTGCGTTGTGGTGCAGTGAATATCGACTCGGAACGAGAAATCAGGGAGCCGAGTTCGAATTCCAGTTGAATTACTTGCATTCACTTATGCTCAAATACCCTTGGGAAAGGTATTAACCAGCCTCTTCCCTGCAGTTATGGAATAAATAACAGGACAAATTGGGTTCTATAGCCTTGGCTGGCAACAAGTCTACCGCAGAAAGTAATGGCAGCCTAATGCGAAAAATTATCGAGACATGATCGCCCAAAGCGTGTATCACGTATGGCACTTAACTGACTGACTGACTGACGGACTGATATTGAAACACCTATTCTTCTCCGATCGCTGACGTTAAGCAACATCGATCTTCGCCAATACTTAGATGAGTGATTGTTTGGGAATACTGCGTGCTGTATGCTTGGATACGCGGGTGACATAATGGACTCATATCCCTATCACGTTGAAACCATTTTTTATTTAAAGATACTTTCTTATGTCAGAATAAACTATGTCCATCACAGAAAAGCGTCTTTCAGCCTTCATAGAACTTACAGTAACGTATTGGCTATTTAGTTATTATGTATCGGCTGTTAATATTTTTTTTATAAGCGTTTCACCCCGAGCAAGGCATGTCACTGCCACTACTGCGCAGGGGGCTACATAGAGTGGAGAAAGGATGATTAAATATAAAAAATGTCAGAGGGTGGGTGATAGGCGGGTAAGGATACCGAGAATGAGGGTTGGGTAGATGATAGTGTTCTGAGGATAATTGGGAGTTAGTGTGATAGGAGGTGTCTATTGACCCTACATTTAAACACCTGGAGATTGTAGCTGTCGGGAAAGCAGACTTGTGGAAGGGAGTTCCACAGGCGGGAAGCGCGAGAAAAGAAGCTGTTGGAGTAGAATTTACAGTTACATCTTATTTGTTTAACTGTAAAAGGGTGGGACCTAGTTGCTAATCTAGTATCTCGTGTGAATTCGTGCTTAGGCGGCACCAGTGATCTAAGCTCATCGGAGCAGTAGCCATGAAAGTACTTGTAGAAGAGGCACAGGGAAGCCACATCACGCCGGTGAGAGAGTGGTTGCAGCCGGTCTGCCAAATCAGTATCAACCACGTTACAGATCCTCCTTTGTATTTTGTCAAGAAGCCCAAGGAGAGCAGCAGGGGCACCCGACCAGATATGGCAGCAATATTCAATATACAGGTGGATGGTAGATTTGTATATGTGCAGAATAGATTCAGGTGGGAAAAACTTCCGGGCCCTGCAAAGGGAGCCGACTTTCATAGCAGCAGATTTGGCAATATATACAATTATTTTCGGATAATCGAAAATCCTCGAAGGTTTTATATATATAATAATCGGTTCACGCAAACTAGTGCAAACCAGTAGGATGTCACCACTTGATATAGGGTATTCTGATTTCACAATTGAATACATGGTAGATGATACTCAGCTTTTCTGTATAGACATGTTTCTGTGAAGATAATTACTAGAGTCGGATACGTGCATGTAATGATGTATTTTTATAGTATATATTAGAATGCAGTTTGTTTTATTTAAGAAATTATATAGATTAATGGCATGAACAGACCGTTCTTGTTTTGTATGGTTTGTTGATTTTGTTTCGCAAAATATTAACCTCTTTTTTTATCTAATGTCGAAATATAAATATTTTCATTGCTTAGGTTGGTTGATTTTTGTTTAGCAGCATGTCAGCCTCTATGGGTTGTTTACTGGCGAAATATAAATATTTTCATTTCTTGCTTGGTTGATTTTGTTTAGCGGCATATCAATCTCTACGGGCTATTTAATGCCGAAATCTAAATATTTTGAATGGTTAGGTTGGTTGATTTTGTTTAGTGGCATATCAACCTCTATGGGTTATTTAATGCCGAAATCTAAATATTTTGAATGGTTAGGTTGGTTGATTTTGTTTAGCGGCATATCAACCTCTACGGGTTATTCATTGCTGAAACCTAAATATTTTGAATGGTTAGGTTGGTTGATTTTGCTTAGCGGCATATCAACCTCTACAGATTATTTAATGCTAAAATCAAAACATTTTGAATGGATTGGCTGGCTGATTTTGTTTAGCGTCGTATCAACCTCTATATTTTATTTAATGTCGAAATAAAATACTATCATTGCTTAGATTGGTTGATGTTTTTTAGTGGGATATCAAACTCTGTAGGTTATTTAGAAATATTTTAAAAGCAAAGTTATGGCTGTAACTACAGATAAAATATATTGTTGGTAATTCAACGATAAAAAGTATTGCAGGTAAGTTTGCTTTAAAAATTTATTGTTGATAAAGTTATTATAAATATGGGTCCTGGGTATGACGGTAAATTATATCCGGCAGCAGGGACTCTGATTGGGAGGTGGTGAAGAGCATGGAACCACCTCTTAATTGTCCACCTGTTAGGTCCCAACTATTGGCAAATAGTTAACCCCTAAACTGGAGTCAGAACACTATGAAATAGATTTTATATAAAAATATACATTTTTGAAGAAAAAAAAATTATTACCAGCAAAAATCTTTTTGAATACCAAACTAGAAGACATATTCAGTCTTTTAAAATTAAAAAAAAATTAATCACTAACTAAATCAACCTTTTCACTATAACTGAATATTAAAAACATACCTTAAAACCCCACCTTTTTAATATTAAATAACCTACAGGAGTTGATATGCCGTTAAGCAAAACTCAAACTTAAAATATTATAAATATGTATTGTTGGTAGTTTTTTTTTTATATATAAAATGTGTTTTCATAATTTTATGCTTGTGGATTTACTATTCTTTCATAGGTGGGATATTACAAGTGCTACCGCCCCTGGGCAAAAAAAAAAATCAATGAAATATCGATTCCACTCTCATCAAAAACTCCAATCTCTCGATCAGGGGCCTTGCTGCCGGATGTATTTTATCGTCATCGTGGTACAATAAGGAAACAACTACCATGAAAATATTTATAAAAAAGACAGAAAGATGCAACATGAAATTTATTGATGTCTATATAGTAGGTCAGGCCCGATAAAACTACAGACTCATTTTTGGATGTTGTTGAAAATCTCATGATAAGAAAATGAAAATTAATCCGTTGCCATTTTGGTATTGAGCGCTTGCAGTCTCGTCTCCATTATGACGGACTTCCATAGGAGATGATTACTTTGTGTCGTTACTAAAATATGTAAACGTTTTGGCATCGTTGGCGTTGAAGATCCGCTATTGTCCATCATTCTCGTGTTTATAGTTCAACGCTGTTGTTGTCCAGGTTATCGATTTCTTATAAGAGAAAATTCTCATTTCTGGTGCTCAGGCTTTATTCCCCAATTAATGAAGATTCAGTTGGGCCGTTTGAGATTTTCTCTGTGTTATGTAGGTGCGTACATATAATTTAAACGTCAACTACCCTAATTGTAACATGTTAAGCAAGAGAAGAAGTGAGTGGAAAGAGAAATATTCATTTCGCAACAGTGCCGACTGATTACACTCACAAGAAATCTAGTGGGAGTAGTCGGCCAAAATACACCTTAAAATGATTAGGAGGATAATATATATATATATATATATATATATATATATATATATATATATATATATATATATATAGCCAAGATGGAGGAAGAGACACGCCGAATATATCTGTGAGAATTTAAAAACGGTATTCTACCAGGTGGACACCTGTTTAACTTTTTCAGTATGTCTTAACTATCTGGTATGTTGAATCCTGCATGTTTGTTTGTTTTTTTTTTTTGTTTTTTTTTTGTTTTTTTGTTGTTTTTTTTTTGTTCGAAATTTTCGTCGTTTTAATTGTTCTTGATTTCTGTTTGAATTTGTAACTTTTAGCCTTAATTTTCCTTTGAAATTGTAGTTTTTAATCACTGGCATTAGTACTGTTTGCTCTTGATTTTGGCGTTTAAATTTCGTTTAAAATGGTGTAAGTTTTTTTTTAAACAAATAATATCGCTGTTTAAAAGGAATTCTATGAATTTCTAAGGTTACAGCTGCGGTCATTGTCTCCCCTCTACCCTAGGTGGCGAGGCATGCTCTCTAGACCATTCTGTCTCTCTCCTTTCTGATTTCAACTAGCCAAGATGGAGGAAGAGACACGCCGAATATATATGTGAAAATTTAAAATCGGTATTCTACCAGGTGGACACTTGTTTTACTTTTTCAGTATGTCTTGAATATCTATTATGTTGAATCCTGCATGTTTGTTTGTTTTTGTTTTTTTTTTGTTTTTTTTTTCCAATTGGAGTAGATAGACTAAACTATCGCCCGGTTCAAACTCCACCCTCATCTATTGAACAGGTGAAGAGGCTCATCCCTTGTTTCCTGTTTAGGATGCAGTTTCCGGTTTTCTCTTTTCCAATCTTTTCACTCTTTTCTTTATTTTTTTATTTTTTCATTTTTATTTTTATTTTTTATTTTTATTTTTATATTTTATTTTTTCAATTGGAGTAGATAGACTAAACTATCGCCCGGTTCACACTCCACCCACATCTAATGAATAGGTGAAGAGGCTCATCCCTTGTTCCATGTTTAGGATGTGGTTTCCGGCTTTCTCTTTTCCAATCTCTTTACTCTTACGTAGCCCCCTGCGCATCAGTGGCGTTATCGCCTTGCTCGGGCTGATATGATTAAAAAAAAAATATTAATCATTTCTCCCCAAGCAAGGCAGTTTTACTGACACTAGTGTGCAGGGGGATACAAAAAGGTAAAGTGAAGAGAAAGAAGGGCAGGTTATAGGTGGTGTCAGGAAGAGGGTAATAGAAGGATGAGAATACTGGTGAGAGTGGATAGGATGGAGAAAAGAGCTTGAGAAAAGAATGCCTGTCAGTAAGATAGGAGATGACTATTGACCTTACAATTTTAATTCTTGGAGATTGTAGCTGTCGGGGAAACAAGTATACGGAAGGGAATTCCATAGACGGGAAGTGCGAGAAAAGTAGCTGTTAGAGTAGAAATTGCGTTTATAATTTATTGGTCACGAAATGGATTAACTGAAACATATTTCTAATTTATTTGTTTAAACATTACTTTGAATGAATACTAGTATTTGAGTAGATATTCTTTTTTTTTCGTTTTTTGTAACTAGACAGTTTAGTTATTTATATCTAACAACCTGAATAATGGAGACATCTTAAGAAATTTTCATATTCCAACAAGATTCTAACCTGCGTCCGCGAGGGGAAATCGACATTAGATCTGACGTGTCTTAACCACATGTACGCGTTAGGGTAATGGTCAAACAACGTCAGAATAAAGCTTTTAAATACATTTTCCCATTTTTTCGAAAAATGCATATCCATAAAGGTAACGGTACAATCGTGGGAGGCTTATCATATTCCGCTCTCTACAGTTTAATTACTTTTTATAGTCGAATAATAATTTCCACATAAAATCCTCATTTAAGTCGTTCTTTTATTCAGGTTGTATTGCCATCATTCTAAATTTGTTTCTATTTTTCTGTTTTAGAAAATGTTTAAGAAACTTGTCTAATGTGCCATATTCCTTCGGAAGTAAGCGATCATCGGCCACCGCATCTTGTCCCGTTCTTCATAATCATATTCTTTGCTATTTCTCCCAAACCTTGCAATGTCATTTATTTACTTAAGACTTTTACAATTCATTCGCTTAATCTCGTTGCTTAAGTCTTTGTCTATATTTCTGGGATGAGGTAGTATTTACAATATTTACATTATTCGGACTATTGTTCTCATCTTTGTTGCCATTTGTACGACGTTTAATAATAGATCATTCTATTCGGCTATATCTCTGAGACGAGATAGTATTTACACATTATTCGGACTATTGTCCTCATCTTTTTGCCATTTGTACGACGTTTAATAATAAATCATTCTATTTGTCTATATTTCTGAGATTAGGTTGTATTTACAGTATTTACATCATTCGGACTATTGTCCTCATCTTTGTTGCTATTTGTACGACGTTTCGGCCGTTTTATGCTCAAACCTGTTTTAGGTGCTAGGAATTGTCTATATTTCTGATATAAGGCAGTATTTAGAGTATTTCCGATATTCGGACTATTGTTCTCGTCTTGGTTACCTTTTTTAGACGTTTTTGTAGATGTACACTCGGGCCTTCTTCCTGTGACTTGACCAAAAGAGTTGCTAGTTCAATACCACGCTACAGCAGTGGTGAACAAGTAACTTACAGGTTTAGAGGGAGAAAACTTATGCCTACTAGAAGAGGCTATAAACAAGCAAAAAGATATACCCCAGTGATTCTAAAAAAAGGGTTCAGTTCGAAATTCCTAGCACCTGAAAAAGGCCGGAGCGTACAACGGCAGAAACGTCGTATAAATAGCAACAAAGATGAGAACAATAGTCTGAATAATGTAAACACTATGAATACTACCTTATCTCAGAAATTATTCCTAATATCGAGAAATAGTTTTGTTTCACTCCTCAACGCGCAGAAGAGGCTCTACGCAAAGCGATGAGGAGGATTATTGTAAAAAAGTGTTCGGTTTGAATTTCCTAGCATCGGAAGAAAGCCGGAGAGTACAAGGGCCGAAACGTCGTACAAATGGCAACACAGACGAAGACAATAGTCCGAATAATGTAAATACTACCCATTCCTTAAGTCTATCAAGGATATCATACACTGTTTCCTCTCTTTCCTTCTCTCCAACCAGTGAGTATCAGATTCTCCGAGCCCACCTTCCTAGACCTTGTGTCCCAGACATTTTAACTTTTTCTTTCTGATGTTATGTACAAGTTTTGTTTTTGTTTCAGTTCTCGTTGTGAGCATCCTCGTTGTTGATGACATGTTCGGCTCATAATATCTTCATCATCTATCTGTAGAGCTACATTTATGTTGCTTCGAGGTTCTCCTTCATCTTTGAGGAAATTGCCCACCCCATTCTCTTCTATATAAGAGGACAGGTATCACGTAACATTGCAGCACTCTTTTGGTTTCTAACAAAATTCCCCCGTCTTTACTCTGCTCAGCTTTGGAAATGCATCCTCGGCTATGCCAATACGCCTTTGGATCTCAGTGTCGCACTTTCCGCCTCACAGTAATCGACTTAGCTTTTGGAATACGCCTTTTGCCATTTCGATTCGCTTTCAGATTCCAGTGCTGCATTCTCCGTTTTGATTTTAGATTGAGATAAGCAGCTTGTGATGTATTATATGATAAACGATGCTGCAAATACCATGGACCGTCTAACTCAGAGTAAAAGCAGTGGCAACGAATTATTTCCAATATAAATTAAGAATTAATAAACAAGAATTCTTCTTGTTTAAAAGAGAAACTCACCTAAAATATCAACTTAAGGAACCAGTAACACGATGATGTGCAGTGGATATAGACACGGAACGACAAATCGAGGAGCTGAGTTCGAATTCTAGTTGAATTCCTTGCATTCACTTACGAAACCCGACTGACGTATGTTACTTAACCGAATGAATTTCTGGTTTCCGTGAAACATTTTTCGATTATTTTCTTTGAAGAAATATTGTTTTAACTGGAGTCAGTCAACCTTTAGCTGGTTGAATGCTGTCTATTTCACTGAAACAGATGGCAAACATATCAATCCTCATATTCCCGAGAGTTTAAATCAGCGCTTTCTCATTTTCTCCCCTAACCTCCGCCGACTCCTAGAATATGAAGGTCATAGCAAACCAGGAGAACGTTGTTTGTATTAAGTCAGTGGATATTTTCCGATGGATATACGTAAAAACCAGTTCCAGATTTATCTCAAGGAATCAACACGAAGTAAAAAATTTTATATCGCGATTAGTTTCATAGTTTTCTCTTTCATTCTCTTTACCGTTTCATGATAAAAAGAAAATCAGATATACTTGTCTATATTTCTGAGATGAGGAAGTATTTACAGTGTTTACTTTATTCGGACTATTGTCTTATCTTTGTTGTCATTTGTACGACGTTTAATAATAGATCCTTCTATTTGTCTGTATTTCTGAGACGAGGTAGTATTTACAGTATTTACATTATTCGAACTATTGTCTTATCTTTGTTGTCATTTGTACGACGTTTAGTAATAGATCATTCTATGTTTCACTATTTCTGAGATGAGGTAGTATTTACAGTATTTACATTATTCAGATTATTGTCCTCATCGTTGTTGCCATTTGTACGACGTTTAATAATAGATCACTTTATTTGTCTATATTTCTGAGACGACGTAGTACTTACAGTATTTGCATTATTCGGACTATTTTCTTCATTCTACGATGTTTCGTCCGTTGTACGCTCCGGCCTTCTTCAGGTGCTAGGAATTTCGAATTTCACCCTTTTTTATCACTGGAATATATCAACCTTACTTCTTGCGTAAAGCCTCGATTGGAAGTCATGAGTTTTCTCCCTCTAACCTTGCAAGTTAATTGGTTACCACTGCTGTAGCCTGGTATTGAACTCACAATTTTAAGAGTCAAGTCAGGATCTAACTAACGTCTACATCCACTTTTTTCCTTAAAAAACAACTGAATTTTTGGGACTTACTGGTTGACTTTTTTAGTTCAATACCAGTGATTGTAATAAAGGGTTCGGTTCGAAATTCCTAGCACCTGAAGAAGGCCGAAGAGTACAACGGCCGAAACGTCGTATAAATGGCAACAAAGATGTGAACTCTAGTCCGAATAATGTAATACTGAATATAAACTGTGTAGAAATTTTTCGTTGGGAAAACAAAGATGAAGCTCAAAGCCGGAATTGTGGGAAGACCATAAAGTCATTTGAAGAATCTACCAGACACATACTTACTTGCCTCTTGTAAAAATGGCAAGATCAATTTGAAGTTAAGAGTGGGTAGGGCTGTAAGTCGGTTAAAACTAGTTTTAAGATTGACCAACTCTTAATCTTGGTTTTGGGAATTTTCTGATTTTTGCTAGTAGTAATCTGCATAGATGCCTACTTGGTTACAGATGACATTAAGAAGACTATTAATCAATACCAGAAAAAAAGTGGGATCTAGAAATGTGTCTATATGTTCTTCATTCGACGAAATGAGAAGAAAAAAATTTAATTTAACATGCTTCATTTTTATTAGCGATTCATCAGAAGGAAAAAAGCAATTCTTTTTTGTAATGTTTGACGTGTTTCACTGGGTAAACAAGCGTTAATATAATTTGCGTCGTTTCAAATTCAAAAAGAGACGATACATCCATCTGAACTTTCAATGAAATTAACATATTTCAAGCTTAGCATAAAAAGCGAATTGATGAAGATCATGAAAAAAGCTTTTGCTGATCATCTTCCTGATTTAAGCAGTTTCAAAATCGGTATCAATGAAGATGACACCACAATTTACGCCTGTGTCAAAAAACATCTGTCACAGCTGACAAATAAACCTGGCGACTAAACATTAAAAAAAATCCGATCTGTGATTGTACAGGGTGGATTTTTACGCGATGTAAGTTTTTTTTTATTTTTATTATATCCCCCGAGCAAGGCGGTAACGCCACTGATGTGCAGGGGGCTACATGAGAGTAAAAGCACTAAATAGAAGAGAGTGAAGAGAAGGACAAACCATTTAGAAAAGAGCAAGAGAAGGGAGGGAATACAGGTATGATGACAGTTGCAGAGGTGGAGAGAAAGGAAAGGATATACAGGGTGGTGAGGAAAGAACTAGGGTCAATGCAGGGGGTGGCTACAAAAGAGTAAAACACTAAATAGAAGAGAGTGAAGAGAAGGACAAACCATTTAGAAAGGAGCAAGAGAAGGGAGGGAATACAGGTATGATGACAGTTGCAGAGGTGGAGAGAAAGGAAAGGATATACAGGGTGGTGAGGAAAGAACTAGGGTCAATGCAGGGGGTGGCTACAAAAGAGTAAAACACTAAATAGAAGAGAGTGAAGAGAAGGACAAACCATTTAGAAAGGAGCAAGAGAAGGGAGGGAATACAGGTATGATGACAGTTACAGAGGTGGAGAGAAAGGAAAGGATATACAGGGTGGTGAGGAAAGAACTAGGGTCAAGTGGTTAAAAAATGCGTATTGACCTTGGATTTAAATTCCTGGAGGTTGTAGCCGTCAGTAAAGCAAAAATAAGGAAGCGAGTTCCACAGACGGGAAGTGAGAGGAAAGAAGCCGCAGGAGTAGAATTGTTGTCTGCATTTGGTTGATCTCACTGTTTAACAGCATATCAACCTTTGTGGGTTATATAATGCCAAAATGGTGAGATTTTAAGTTGTTTTTTTTTTATGTTCAGTTATAGTAAGAAAGTTGATTTAGACAGATTTTGATGAAAAATAATTCTTTATTTTAGAAAACAGATGTCTTATAAATTTGTATTCAAAAATGTATTACTGGTAATATTTTTTCCTTTCAAAAATGTATTATGGCAATAATTTGTTTTCCTTAAAAAATGTATTGTTAATGTTTTTCTATCAAAAATGTATACATTTCTATAAAAGTCTACTTTTATGAATATATTTATATATTTATACTTTCATAGTGTTTTGACCCCAGTTTGGTTGTTACCTATTTGCCCATAGCTGGGACCCTAACACAGGCTACCACACCGGGTCAGAGTGGACCTGAGGACAACAGCAATTAAGAGGTGGTCCCATGCTTCTCACAACCTTCCAATCAGAAGCCTTGCTGCCGGATGCAGTTTATTGTCATTAACGACCTCCCTGATAGGATCAAATCCCAAATAGGCATCTCCGCAGATGACACTACAATATACTCCCGCACCAGCAAGAAATCTGTCATGGCGGACAGACATAATCTCGCTGCTGACCTTGAGCGGGATCTACACTCTGTGGTGAACTGGGGCAAGAAGTGGCTTGTCAACTTCAATTCATCTAAGACCAAGCTGCTGTCTGTAAACCATTACAGGCAACCTCTCCTGCCACCCATAAGCATGGACCAAGCGATTCTCCCGGAGAGTAATACACTACGCCTCCTCGGACTTACTCTGTCCTCAGACCTCAAATGGAACTACTATATTGAATACATAGCAAAATCTACTGCTAAGAAGATTGGGTCACTATGTCGATCCAGGATGTTTTTTCCACCTGAATCCATCCTGCATATATACAAGTCAACCATCCGTCCGTGCATGGAGTACTGCTGCCATTTATGGTCAGGTGCCCCTGCCGTTCTCCTCAGTGTTCTTGACAGGCTCCAAAGGAGAGTCTGTAATGTGATAGGTACTGATCTGGCGACTCGACGGCAGCCACTTCCCCATCGTCGAAATGTGGCCTCCCTTTGTCTCTTCTATAAATACTTTCATGGCTTCTGCTCGGACGAGTTAAGTCACTGATGCCTCCTCAACAGGTGTTTACTCGTGCAACTGGGTCTAACCCATTCACAGTCAGGTTAGCTAAATGCAGACGACAATTCTACTCCTGCAGCTTCCTCTCTCGCACTTCCCGCCTGTGGAACTCGCTCCCGTATTCTTGCTTTCCTGACGGCTACAACCTCGAGAAATTTAAATGCAAAGTCAATACGCATCTACTAACCACTGGACTCTAGCTCTCTCCCCACCCCTGTATAACCCTCCCTTTCTCTCCACCTATGTATCTGTCATCGCACCTGCTTTCTCAGCTTTCTATTGTTACTTTCTAACTAGTTTGTACTCCTCACTCTTTTCTAATTAATCTTTTTACATTTATGTAACCCCCTGCACATCAGTGGCGTTTCCGCCTTGCTCGAGGTGAAATGATTAAAAAATATATATATATATCTAGGACCAGTATGGGGTAGAAAATCGTTCTCAGCTTTTAATGCATTTAAAACTAAATTGCTCACTTCTAACCATCACAGGGATAGATTTTTGCCTACCATCTGAGTGGATAACGCTAGTCTCATAGAGGGCAACTCACGGCGCGTCCTTGACCTTACTCTCTCAAATGACATCAAATAAAACAAGTACATAAAATCTATCGCTGCATATACTGCTAGGAATGTTAATCCACTATGTCGGACCAGGAAGTTTTCTCGTCAGAATCCATATTGCACATTTCTAAAATATAACATTCATCCGCGTATTACATAGTGCTGCCATAGCTGGTCTAAGGCTTCTGCTACTTAGCCTTAGGTTATCGACAAAATACAATAGACGCTCTGCAATATCATCGGTCATGACGTGGCAGCCCGCCTTCAGTCGCTTTCTCACCAACGTGATGTGGCTTGCTGCTGTCTTTTCTACAAGTAGTTTCATGACAACTGCTCTGACAAGTTTTTCCATCGGTACCTCGACCACATATATTTACCCGTACTACTAGATTGATATTAAGATCAAAACTTTTTATCGACGATATCGTTAAATGTTTCTCTTCTGCTTTAACAGTTTCTTTTCTTACACTTCCAGTCTCACTTCTGTTTGCATGCTATCCTGATAGATCAGTCAGTCAAGTACCATATGGGATACAGGCTTGGGCGATCATGTCTCGAAAGAGACATGACTGACTGGTAAGAAGATTATACCTCAATAGATTGCATTGCTTTCTGCGATGGACTGCTTGCCAGCCAAGGATACAGAATCCAATCTGACCTGTTATTTAACCAATAACTGGAAGGAAGTAACGGATTAATACCTTTCCGAAGGGTATTTGCGCGTAAGTGAATGCAAGGAATTTAACTGGAATTCGAACTCGGCTCCCTGATTTATCGTTCCGAGTCGATATCCACTGCACCACAACGCACATACTTATCCATATTCATCCTGATAGATACACTCTCTAAAATTTTAATTGTAACGTCAATCTGCTTGATTCCCATCCGACATTTATTGTTTCTTCACTATCCCCTGTATGTTTATTATATTCTCACTGTAGTACCCCCCCACCATGCGCAACAGCAGCATTTCTGCCTTGATTGGGGTGAAATGATCAGAAAAATTCTCTAATAATTCTATTTTATCTATATTGAATGTAAATAATCTAATCTAAACTTATTTATAAATGGAACTTTGTCTGTGTGTGCGTGTCTGTGTGTGTGTCTGTGTGTGTGTCTGTGTATGTGTGTCTGTTACATAGACTCCGAAACGGCTGAACCGACTCTCTTGAAAATTTACACAGTTGTACTATAAGCGTCAGCGGGTGTTTTTAGCTAGGTTTTGTGTCGAGGTACCCCTGATAAATATCGAAAACCGAAAATCGAAAAAATCCGGTTAGAGAAGGCGTTTTTAAATCAAATTTGATACACTCATAGATAAAGCCATAAGAAACGATATTCAGAATGTTCAAGGTTGCAGTTCTTACAATAGTGCAGAAAATCGATAATATATATATATATATATATATATATATATATATAAAGGCAAGCTGTTTGTGTGTGTGTCTGTTTATCTGCCTGTAAGTCTGTATTTTTTCAGCCATTTTATTTTAGTTTTTACTTCGGGTTTGGTTCTTAGTAGGTATAAATTTAGTTCTTAGTATCAGCCATGATATCATTTACGCAGAGGACTTATTTAGCCTTCAAAATTCAGTTTACGACGAAAAAAACTTATTCGATATCGATACCAGGAAATCAAATGTTGACTTACATCCATTCATTTTTCTTTCAGTCTACGGTTTCGCTTTAACTGGAAACTATTGCTTTTTAGTCTTTCGTGCCAACGTCCAAAGAGTCTGAGCTCCAGGACCGTGGATTAGTTTTAAAGCTTTCATTACACCCGAGAAACGCTGGGCTGTACTGCTAGTAAAGTGTATTCGTAGGTGAGTGTATACGGTAGTTAACATTTGTGATGTGCGCAAAAATGTATGAGATTTTTTGTATTTGTTAACACAAGTGGGAATATTTTGGTTTGGTTTAATTTGTTTTTACGGCATATTAATCTCAGTG
>JBBBDQ010001352.1:22500-195000 GCA_037127315.1 Ascarosepion bandense
TCTCCAGTTTCTGAAAGGATTTTTTTGTTGCTGAGGTGATATGTTATCCCCCGTGGGGATTTTCATATCGAAATGGTCATCCAACATCCTTGAATTCTATTTTAATTTATATATATATATATATATATAAATAAATAAATTTCTGTTGAATATGGTAGTTGCGGGTAACATTTCCCAGCCAAGCTGCAACACGTTTGTTGCCGGCACGCCAACGAAATGTGAGATCTGGTATGACCCATTTTGGAAAACAAAACCTTTATTCTTCCCCAACTTTTCGGCGCTTTTTCTTAAATCTTTGCCTCTAATTATTACAGCTACGACCAGTACTTGTCAGAAGCAAATGAGTGGTTACTTATCCGAAGCTAATAGTACAGGATTCTTTTCCAATCTAACCACATAAACAGCATGAATTTCTTATAATAAAATCTTGTACTGGGTCGTAGTGGTGCAGTGAATATCGACCTGGAACGAGAAATCGGGGAGCCGAGTTCGAACTCCAATCAAATTTGTTGCATTCACTTACGCACAAATACCCTTTGAAAAGGTATTAATCCGTATCTTCTCTCCAGTTATGGGTTAAATAATAGGAGAGATTGGGTTCTATAGCCTTTGTTGGAAGAATGTAATGGCAACCAAGTGCGTGATAATCTTCCCAGTAAATCATGTCTCTTTCGAGACATGATCGTCCAAGTGTTTATCAGGTATGGCACTTAACTGATTGGGGCGTTTAAAGCTACTTTATGTCGCTTACTCCAGGATATATATATATATATATATATATATATATATATATATATATATGTTTGTGTGTGTGGCGGGGGGCAGATAACGGATGTTCCGGAGATTAACCAAATGGAATTAACAACCGACATGATTAATTGTCTGAAAATTATTTTTGATCCATACTCGTATAGTAGTAGATATTCTATTTTTTAATTAAACAGCATATTATATATATATGTATATATTTTACAATATGTCCATATATATATATATATATATATATATATATATATATATATATATGGACATATTGTAAAATATAACAGACAATGTCTATTAATTTTAATTATGAACCGTTCTAAACATCGTATTTTGTTTTTAATTTCATGTGAAATTAAAGACATTTTTTTTATCGTATCACCCCGAGCAAGAAACCTTATATATATATATATATATATATATATATATATATATTACGGAAATCAACGACTTTTAACGAGACTTGGTCATAAGCAACCGACAATTTGAAATGAATTGTTTGAATTTTCGCAATAAAAAATTATAGTAAATTATCAGGCCGGTAGATAAAAATATATAATACTGTTTCATTAAAAACAGAATATCTATTTAAATATGAGTATCGATAAAAAATAATGTTCAAACAATTCATTTCATATATATATATATATATATATATATATATATATACTACAGGTCATAATTTTTGGAAATAGAAATGTCCTTTTGTTATGATATAGAATCGTATCATTAATTTACGACCTACAAACCCTCTGAAAATGACTCATGTGAACCGAGACCTTAGATCAAGGGCAAACATAATACAAAATATTAGGTGTAGACTTTGCATCCTTAATTTTTGACAATTTATGCATCCCTAATTTTTGACAGAAGGGTTCATTTGATCCCCAGGTCATTGTGCAGTATTAACAAAAGGACACTTCTATTCCAATTTAGAAATATCCACTTGGCAATAAATACTAAAAAATAGTATGAAATGGTATCATTATATTTAAAAACTGGAGTTGCCTAATAATTATGGCCTGTAGTATATATATATATATGAGGTTTCAAATATCGCATTTTCACGTACCATATCTCTTTTTCAAAAGATCCACGTCTTCAAGCATTATTTATCGGATAATTCTGATGGGCATGCCTCTTCGTCCTACAGCACGAATGCTGGTGTCCCACAAGGCTCTATCCTGGGCCCGACGCTCTTCCTTACTTTCATCAATGACCTCCCAGATGAGATCAAGTCCCAAATAGGCATCTACGCAGATGACACTACAATATACTCCCGCTCCAGTAAGAAATCTGTCGTGGCGGACAGACACAATCTCGCTGCTGACCTTGAGCGGGATCTACACTCTGTGGTGAACTGGGGCATGAAGTGGCTTGTCAACTTCAATTCCTCTAAGACCAAGCTCTTGTCTGTCAACCATTACAGGCAACCTCTTCTGCCTCCCATAAGCATGGACCAGGTGATTCTCCCGGAGAGTAATACACTACGCCTCATCGGACTTACCCTGTCCTCAGACCTCAAATGGAACCACTATATTGAATCCATAGCAAAATCTACTGCTAAGAAGATTGGGTCACTATGTCGATCCAGGATGTTTTTTCCACCTGAATCCATCCTACATATATACAAGTCAACCATCCGTCCGTGCATGGAGTACTGCTGCCATTTATGGTCAGGTGCCCCTGCCGTTCTCCTCAGTGTTCTTGACAAGCTCCAAAGGAGAGTCTGTAATGTGATAGGTACTGATCTGGCGACTCGACTGAAGCCACTTTCCCATCATCGAAATGTGGCCTCCCTCTGTCTATTCTATAAATACTTTCATGGCTTCTGCTCGGATGAGCTTAAGTCACTGATGCCTCCTCAACAGGTGTTTACCCGTGCAACCAGACTGGCAACTGGGTCCCACCCATTCACAGTCAGGTTATCCAAATGCAGACGACATTTCTACTCCTGCAGCTTCCTCTCTCGCACTTCCCGCCTGTGGAACTCACTCCCTTATTCTTGCTTTCCTGACGGCTACAACCTCCAGAAATTTAAAAGCAAAGTTAATACTCATCTACTAACCACTGGACTCTAGCTCTCTCCCCTCCCCTGTATAACCTTCCCTTTCTCTCCGCCCATGTACCTGTCATTGCACCTGCTTTCTCAGCTTTCTATTGTTCCTTTCTAACTAGCTTGTACTCCTCTCTCTTTTCTAATTAATATTTTTACATTTCTGCACATCAGTGTAACCCCCTGCACATCAGTGGCGTTTCTGCACATCAGTAACCCCCTGCACATCAGTGGCGTTTCTGCCTTGCTCGGGGTGAAATGATTAAAAAAAAAAAAGAAAAAATTGACAATTTAATCTGCATGATACTGTAGTATTTGTGTAACCAATGTTATGTTTCAATTATTATTATTGGCTATACATTCTCCAAGAAAATAAGCAATCTGTAAGTAAAACTTGAGAATGTGATATATTTAAGACTTGACGTGAATGTGAATATGCCATATCTGAATAAATAAAACAAAAAACAAAACAAATCTAAACAAAACTAAATAACACAAACAATATATAAAAAAATATCTCTTGCAATGTCAAACTAAGCAGAAAATGCTTAGACATTTTTCAATTTATACTTAAAATTTCAACGCAAAAATGAATAATGGCCTACTTTGAAGCAGACATTTCCACATCCTGACACGCCATATTGAAAGAAACTAAGTTAGCAACAAAAAGACTATTCTGGGGATTCTATCAGGAAGAAAGAAACTTCAAACTATCCGCCGTGTGATCAGGAGAGCCGATTGGCAGCCCCGGTCTGGCGTCTAGTGTGTTACAACAGGCGACAGGAGGAAAAATAATTACGGTTATGCAAATGTTGAGTTTTTGAAGTGAACAATCTGATGTTGATGTGTATTTTTTTTTCGAAAAAGCGCGAGAACAGGGAAAGAAAAATGGCGTATGTAGAACAAAGATAAGTGAATGTGGCAACAAATGTGTAGATCTCGAAAGATATTTCTTTATTTAATGGAAGATGCGTAGTTGCTAGAGAAGTAGAAATATTAGGTCCCAAAAAATTATAAAATATTGAGAGAAGCAAAAGCAAAAATAAAAAAAGAAATTAGAGACGCAGACAAAATAATAGAAAAAAAATGATCAGTGAATTTTCTAAAGTATATTTCAAAGCAATCTTAAACTGAAACGAGGCTGATTCATCTTATATGTGTCTTAAAAGAAAAAAAAATAAGCGCGGCGTTGGAATCTTTAGCCAATTTCCATTCAGTCTGTTCTTTTTCGAATGATGATAAGATGTGCATTATCTACAGTAAATATGCATACAAGGCTCTTGATAACAATGGTGAAACTCGTGATGTGGCTTTAGATATATCTCGAATGTTGAGATATCATCTTTTCATTTAAAGAATACAATGCCTAATCAAAAACATGTAAGACACAATTCAATCACATTAGTAGGCTTCGATTTTTTAACAGAAAAATAATAATGTTTGATTGGATTAAAGCATTGTTTCGTGACATAGTAATTACAAATTTAATGAGATAAGCAGTAAAGACACAGCCGATCTCCTTGGCTTCCTCGGGTACTAATGAAAGAAAGACAAAGCTGTATGTGAGAAAACATTTCTTGGGAACTCTAAAGATAATTTAGAATCGTAAATCTAATTAGATCTCATTACCTTACCTTCTTCAATGTGAAAACTCGTGATGTCTGCCTCAATCTTTGTTTATTTATGTATCTATACCTATATCTATCCTGGGTAAAAAAGCAATCGGAGTCTAACCGTACTGATGAGCTGTGATACGGCGAAACAGATCTGTCTGCGGATGACAATATATATATATATATATATATATATATATATATATATAATACATTTCATACGATTTTAACCGTCTTAATAACCTCTCTGAAGATGGCTCATGTGAGCCGAAAGTTTAGAACCAAATTAATGAAAATTATCCAAATGTTGCAAAATTTTTATTTTTCTTTTCAACTGAAATTAAAGCCAAAATACGACATTTAGAACGGCTCATGATTAAACATAATAGACATTCATCCTCTATTATATTTTCTCTTGTTGAATATTGAACCGATTCACTGAAGATCGAAATGTTTATATATACACTACCGACCATAATAATTAGGCGACCCCAGTTTTTTTTCTTAAAAATGATGTATTTTTATACTATTTTTAGTATTTTTTGCCAAGTGGATAATTTTAAATGAAAATGAAAATAGAATGTTTCTTTTTTTGTTATTATTACTTTGCGTTGTGGTACAGTGGATATCGACTCGGAACGAGAAATCGGGGAGCCGAGTTCGAATTCCCACTGAATTGATTGCATTCACTTACGCTCAAATACCCTTGGGAAAGGTATTAATCCGTCTATTCCTTCCAGTTATGGGTTAAATAACAGGACAGATTGGGTTCTATAGCCTTGGTCGGAAACCAATCTACCGCAGAAAGCAATGGCAACCTACTGCCCAGTCAGTCATGTCTCTTTCGAGACATGATCACCCAAGCGTGTACCACGTATGGCAATTAACTGACTTTTAAAATTTTACAAGGCAGCCAGGAACCCTTTGCTTCGGCCAGCCAATAAGGTGATTATTCTAGCATATGAAAGAGATCACAAAAACAGGACACCAGAACAGAACATTTGATGCACATGTTATTGTGCAGTATTAACAAAAGGACACTTCTATTTTCATTTAGAATTATCCACTTGGCAATAAGTCCTAAAAAATAGTATGAAATGTATCATTATATTTAAAAACTGGAGTTGCCTAATAATTATGGCCGGTATTGGGCGCGTATAATGATATGCGCTAAAAAGTTTACCTACATACACCAAACGCCCATAGCCCAGAGGTAGAGTCGCCGACTGACGCCATTTCGGTCGGGTTTCAATCCTGGGTAAAAAAGCAATCGGAGTCTAACCGTACTGATGATCTGTGATACGGCGAAACAGATCTGTCTGCGGATGACTATATATATATATATATATATATATATATATATATAAAATGATGCATTTCATACGATTTTATTACCGTCTTAATTACCTCTCTGAAGATGGCTCATGTGAGCCGAAAGTTTAGAACCAAATTAATGAAAATTATCTAAATGGTGGAAAATTTTATCTTTATTTTCAACTGAAATTAAAACCAAAATACGACATTTAGAACGGCTCATGATTAAACATAATAGACATTCATCATCTCTTATATTTAACAGTATATGTTTAGAAAATTATTTGCTGCCTCGATACACTAAATATATATATATATATATATATATCCTCTCGAAAAAACTTTAGATATTGTACAATTTCATGGGTAATACATATTAAGCAACCAAAACCTGCTGCTCGTCGCTTCTCCCTCCAGCTATGGGTTAAATAGCCGGACAGATTATGTTCTATAACCTTGGTTGGCAACCATTCTACCCTAGAAAGTAACGGCCGTCTACTGCGAGAAGATCTTCTGCCCAGTCTGTGATGTCTCTTTCGAGACATGATCGCCTATGCGTATATTGCGTATGGCACTTAGCTGCATCTTGCGCAGAAACTAAGAGACGCTATTTGTTATTCTTCGATATGTTTCAGAAAGATTGTGAACTTTTTAAATGACCAGTATCCATCTCTTTGATCCGTCATGTTGTACGCTGGTTGTCTAGCATCTGACCAAATTAAACAAAGATTATTTTATGACAATCTCGATTTTCAACCCGGATTACTGGACCTGAGGTGAAAATTAATCAGGCGACAGCTAAACGAGATTAACCCCCAGGGTAAACCTTGCATTGTGTACTTTAAACAGGAGATTCATGGTCAATTTTATATGCCTAAGGCGTTCCAAAACAATACAGTTTCTTCTTGTAAACATGCTGAGTTTCTACATTAACTGTAAAAATTGCATATATGTGCTGGCAAGCAAATTGCTTTTGCTTACGCACATACATATGTAAACATAGGCACCTTGACGTGGTGTCATGGTCAGCAGGATTGTCGCGCTAGAACCCCTACAATTGAATAGTGAGTTAGCTCCTCATTGGTTACCCCTTACTTCTGCGACATCTAAGAAGCTCTTAAAAACCTAGCATAAATATATAATGAGATAGAAGTAATATTTACTTTAGCGTTTCATATTAACGGTGAATCGGCGAGAAGCACTTTCAATGAAAATATTAAATTGAAAGTCATAGTTCGTTCCTTATTAATTTTCTCTGATTTCTCAGCTTAATACAAAACTCATTTATAGTTAATATATATATATATATATATATATATATATATATATATATAAAGAATAAAAAGTGTGAGAAGCCGTGAAGGTTTTCTTTAAAGTGTATATTTATTGTTTTTGTTATTATACACGTTATAATACATTAAGTGTCCATAATAGTATTTGTGACGCTAGATGTGTTTCGAGTCTAAAATTGACTCTCTTCAGGCGAATAAATTTCTGGCTTTACTTATCGAGTTCTTTTTGTTTCTGATGTCCACCTTGTTTTATAAATAAGTAAGTAGAAAAAATAAGAAAATAAATAAAATCAGTAAAATAAAATAAAATAAAATAAAATATTCAAATGTTGGCACGTTGAATGGTCCGTGTTTTCTCACACCAGCACGAGTATAAATGGATAAACAAATTAATAAATTAAGAGATGAATGAATCACGTGGTTACCCCAATTTGAAGTGATTTTGTTTTGGGATTACCTTTTTAGTATGTTAAAATTATCTTCTAATCGCCTTTGCTGATCTATCATCGGTCAGTTGGTTGTTCTTTGCCGGTGTTTTTAATTTGGTGTGTGGGTGTGAGCGTTTTTTTTTTAATTTCGTCTTTATGGTTTAGAATTGTTTTTTATGGGTCATCGTTCACAGCATCTCACACTTTTTATTCTATAAAAATTTCTCTCGTTGGAACAACCCTATTTCTTTATCCAATAATCCAATATATATATATATATATATATATATATATATATATAGGAATTTAAATGAATCGAGTTATTTCGTTATCTGGCGTGTGTATACACTGCTTATATACAACACGTTAAAATTTGCCTTCTCTGATTCTACACGCCTATGGCTTAGAGAATAGCGACTCCTACTGAAATTTTAATGAAACCAGTATAAAAAATAGATTGTTGCCCAAATATATATATATATATATATCATCCCATCTACGCTTTTACGGTCTCATACACGCTTGGCGAGTTTTAAAGTTGAGTGGTTGTTTATTTTGAGCGCTCCCGGGATCTCTTCCATTTTGTTTTTTCTTTTAAAGATATTCGATAATTTTCCGATCGTTCCAGATCATTTAATTCATATAGCTTATTAAATCAGTAAAGTTTTTGAATTCTATAAATTGACAGTTTTGTTTCCATAAAAGTATTGCAATTTTTGTATCCGTTTCTCTTTACCAATTTACAAAAAAAAATCTTACAATATTTTCTCTTTTGTACTTCCATATATATTTTCTGCTATTTTTCTTTTTTAAAATGGTTTGTTAGTACGTGCCTTGTGGTGCAGTCAATATCGGTTCGGAACGAGAAATCGAAGTGCGAATATTGTTCAATCAAAACTGAGAATTATATAACCATGGAGATTTAGTATTTAGATTATGAAAGGGGGCAGGATGGCTTGGATCTAGACATATCACGTTTTAATTTTGTTTGAATAAGATACATAATGGGACCATAGATTTTTTAAATGGGTAGACAATAATTTTTAACAGGTGGTTGCATTTTAGGTTTTTTATTTAATAATAAATTTTTTAAACTAATATCTATGAGTAAAGAAGCTGGAAAGTTTAGGTCATAATTAGAATTAAATAATTATGATATACTTAGTTATATTGTATTAAGAATTGTTTGGGTTTTTATTTCAGTAAAATAAATTTTATTTTTTTAATTATGTTACAGTATAAGTTATAAATGAGACATTGTAATCAATGCAATTTTAAAGAAAATTATTTTTCTGAGTATAGTACACAGTGAGATCGTAAAATACATGAATAGATAAACAATATTTAATAGCAAGTTGGATATTTTAAAATTACTTCATGAGTAAAAAGGCTAACATTTTTATGTCATAGTTAGCGTTGCTCGGGTGTAATGAAAGTTTTAAAACTAATCCACGGTCATGGGGCTCAGACTCTTTGGGCATTGGCACGAAAGACTAAAAAGCAATAGTTGTTTCCAGTTAAAGCGAAACCGTAGACTGAAAGAAACATGAATGGATGTAAGTCAAATTTTGATTTACTGCTATCGATATCAAATAAGTCTTTTTCGTCGTAAACTGAATTTTGAAGGCTAAATAAGTCCTCTGAGTAAATGGTATCATGGATGAGACTAAGAACTACAATTATACCTACTTAGAGGCAAACCCGAAGCAAGACCTAAATAAAAGGGCTAAAAAATACAGACATACAGGCAGATAAACAGACACACGCACAAACATCTTGCCTTTAGTATATATATATATATATATATATATATATATATATATATATATATATATTATCGATTTATTGCGTTATTGTAAGAACTGCAACCTTGAAACTTCTGAATATCGTTTCTTATGTCTTTGTCTATGAGTGTATCAAATTTGATTAAAATCAGACCACTCCTTCTAAAACCCGATTTTTTCTATTATCGACTGTCAATAATTATCGGTGGTACCTCGACACAAATCCTAGTTAAGAAAACACGTAGACGCTTATGGTACAACTGTGTAAATTTTCAAGAAAATAGGTTCAGCCGTTTCGGAGTCTATAGGTAACGGACACACACAGACACACACAGAGACAAAGTTCCATTTATAAATATGTTTAGATTATGATTTAAAGTTTTTTGTGTAGAGACATTCTGCTTTAACAATTTTAATGAAAAAATACAATATATATATATATATATATATTCGTTGGGGAGATCAGCTGATTACGCTAGTAATTTGTACAAATCGCTTGACGAAATCGAAAATTTCAGACCATGATAGCGTAATCGCTGATATTCTTAATTTAAGTATCTAAAATCACTACATGTTAAAGCTTAATTTACCATCAAACAAGTCTTGAGCACTTCCTATTTAAATCTATTTTAATTCTGACCTATAACTGCTTAGGATATACACTCCGTCCCAATTGTTAAGACCAGTTACCAAAGGGTTAACAAATAAAACATTCTTTTCCTTTAATCGACATATATTTCCAAAACATTTAAATTTAGCAAGAAAATGTAGTTTACCAACAAACGAGTGAAAATTTTAAGCTTTTAATTAATTAATTTAAACAAAGATTTGATAAAGTATTTTTCGGTTACATCATAGATCTACAGAAAAATGATGTTATACAGTCGACAGTTTCGCATTATGATATATAATCGAGATCTCAATGAAGAGAGTGCTTTTAAACAAATTGCTGAAAATTTTTGTATGAAACACAAATGAAAACCGCACCGACGCAGTTGAAATTAATCAAGATGCCAAGTGTTGTGGAGTAGTTTTCCCACTGAAAGTTATAATCGTGCTATGATGGTTGCTAATCGACTTAACGCACCCAAAATGTTAGGAACTTGGTAATCTTCCACTGTAAGCTGACTTCTTAGTATTTGGCTAACTGTCGACTAATATCAAACGCCTAGTAGTTCTCGATAAGGTTCAGAGGAGGGTCTGTAATGTGATAGATACCGACTTGGCAGACCGCCTGCAGTCTCCCACCGGCGCGACGTGGCTTCCCTGTGTCTCTTCTATAAATACTTTCACGGCTTCTGCTCCGATGAACTTAGATCACTGGTGCCCACTAAATACGAATTTGAACGAGATACTAGATTAACAACTAGATCCCACCCTTTTACAGTGAAACCGATAAAATGCAGCCGTAACTTCTACTCCAACAGTTTCTTTCCTCGCACTTCCCGACTGTGGAATTCCCTTCCACACGATTGCTTCCCCGACGGCTACAATCTCCAGGAGTTTAAATGTAAGGTCAATAGACACGTCCTAACACACTAACCTGCTCCCATTCTATCAAACACTCTTCCCATCTGCCCAACCCTCATCCTCGTTATCCTTACTCATCTGTCACCTTCCTCCTGACATTCCCTATGTCTAACCACTCCTTTTCTTTACCTTCCCCTATGTAGCCCCATGCGCAATAGTGGGAGTGGAATGCCTTGCTTGGGGTGAGATGATTAAAAAAAAAGTTCTACTGAACTCAAATAGAATTTTAAAGAACACTCTAGAACTTCTAAGAACTCCTATGAACTTCCCACGAACTGCTCGAGTTAACCTTCTTGTTAAATCTTATTAATATAGGAGGGAGAGTCCATTATCTGAGGAATAGGTGTGTTTTACCATAACACCAAGTTAAGCTGACTCTTTAGTATTCGGCTAACTGCCGCCTAATATCAAGTGCCTAGTAGTTCTACTGAACTCATATAGAACTCTAAAGAACACTCTAGAACTTCTAAGAACTCCTATGAACTTCCCAAGAAATTATCGTGTTAACCTTCTTGTTAGATCTTATTCATATAAGAAGGAGAGCCCATTATCTGAGGAGTAGGTGTGTTTTACCATAACACCAAGTTAGGCTGACTCTTTAGTATTCGGCTAACTGCCGCCTAATATCAAGTGCCTAGCAGTTCTACTGGAACTGTAAAGAACACTCTAGAATTTCTAAGAACTCCTATGAACTTCCCAAGAAATTCTCGAGTTAACCTTCTTGTTAGATCTTATTAATATAGGAGGGAGAGTCCATTATCTGAGGAGTAGGTGTGTTTTACCACAACACCAAGTTAGGATCGATAACATTACAAATATTTATTTGCATTTTCTTGAATATTTCCAGATATGTAGCCGGAGAACCAGACCAGATATGACAGTTATTTCCAGTGCGGAGACGAATGATAAGTTTATAAATGAGCAAAATGATGTCTGATTTATATAACTGTCTGGCAAAACGCCTGTAAAATATTCCATCACGCGCACAATGCCAATGCAATTTCTGTTTCAAACAAGTAATTTTAAATGTAAACGCAACCTTTTTATCACCTAATTTTCCGTTTTTCCGTCAATGTGATCGAATTGCTTGAAATGTGGTGCGAAAAAAAAATCACAAGTATTCCTAGATTCCCTAGGGCCACGAATCCATCGTTTGCAGGGAGGCCTCTTTCACTGCGGACTGTTAATTGGTTTTCTCGAGGCAAAATACTTTTTTTTATTATTCCCGAAAACTGGACTAAGAGAGTCTATCTTCAATTGATTTGCCCACTGGACAATAGGAATAGAAATTGAGGAGAGACTGAAGAAAGGACAAAAGGAGATTTACCATATTTCACTGCGGTAATAGAAATAAGAATAGCCAAGAAAAAAATACACAATTTGCGAAAGGTATTTATTCGGTCAAAGAATACAAAATAAATTCCCTCTGAAAGAAAATATATGTACAGGAAAATTTCACTAGAAACAAAGAAAAGAGTGCTGGATTGCTATGTGATGACAGTTCTTCAATACGGCAGTGAATGCTGGACAATATCATCAAAGATGAAGGAAAAAACTTGAAACAACTGAAATGTGGTTCGACAGAAGCATACTGGATATATAAAGTGGGGGAACAGTTCCATATTACAATCAATATATAGACTGACTCCTCATTTTGTGGTCACAGCAGTTTCTATACACTTATGTTCCAAAAGCACAAAGATTCATTCCAGGAGCTGAGAAGAGTATTAAGAAACAGGACAATTTCGCTAGAAACAAAGAAAAGAGTGCTGAATTGCTATGTGATGACAGTTCTTCAATACGGCAGTGAATGCTGGACAATATCATCGAAAATGAAGATAAAACTGGAAGCAGAGGAAATATGATTATACAGAAGGATGCAGAAGATATCGTGGACTGAGCATGAAAGCAACGATGAGGTGTTGGAAAGAATGGCAACGAAAAGGAAATTGATACTGAGCATCAGGAAGAGACAATTGAAGTTCCTGGAACATGTAATAAGGTAGGAGACATTGGAAAACCTGATACTGACTGGCCAGATAGAAGGAAAGAGAGACAGAGGAAGGCAGCGGATAACATATTTGCAGGGCCTGATCAGGTGGATGACGGAACGGGGGTTGCCTGGAGTAACAGGAGCAAACATACTAAGAGTCACAAGAGATAGGGAGATGTGGAGAACCATGATCGCCTACGTCCTGAAGTGACAGGGCACATAGAAGAAAAGAATATATTCGGTAAGATTCTCCATGGCAGATGTTTTATGTGTACGGTGTTTCTTCCGTAAAAAGATATGAAAATGTAAATTTAACGACGGCTCGGAGTTCCGAGTAATCGGGAGAACGCACTTGATAAACAAATTCATTTTAAGAGGGTTTCAGGAAGAGACTAGGGGAGGGAAGAAATTACTGATGAGAGTGGTTTAACGAGAGGGAATGTTATGAGGAGTGTGTGTTTGCAGGGGGTGCCAGAAAGAGAATAGGAGAGGGAAGAAACTACTGATGAGAGAGGGATAGACGAGGAGGAATGTTATATAGAGTGAGAGGTGGCAGGGGGTGTCAGGAAGAGACTAGGAGAGGGAAGAGAAAACTGATGAGAGTGGGGTGATTGACGACGAATGTTACGACGAGTGAGAGTTTGCAGGGGGTACAAGGAAGAGAGTAGTAGAGCAAAGATTTTACTGATGAGAGCGGGGTGGACGAGGAAGAATATTGTATAGAGAAAGGTAGCAGTGGGTGTCAGGAAGAGACTAGGAGAGGGAAGAGATTACTGATGAGAGTTGGGTGGACGAGGAGGAATATAATGTAGACTGAGATGTTGCAGGGGATGTCAGGAAGAGAGTAGGAGAGGGAAGAGATTACTGATGATAGTGGGGAGGACGAGAAGGAATATTATATAGAGTGAGAGTTTGCAGGGGGTGTCAGGAAGAGAGTAGGAGGGGGCAGAGATTACTGATGAGAGGGGTGAACGGGGAGGAATGTTATGAGGAGTGTGTTTTTGCAGGGAGTGCCAGGAAGAGATTAGGAAGGGAAGAGATTACTGATGAGAGTGGGGTGGACGAGGAGGAATATTATATAGAGTGAGAGGTTGCAGGGGGTGTTAAGGAAGAGTAGGAAAGGGAAGTGATTACTGATGAGAGTGGGGTGGTCGAGTAGGAATATTATATATAATGAGAGGTTACAGGGTGTGTCAGGAAGAAACTACGAGAGGGAAGAGATTACTGATGAGAGTGGGGTGGACGTGGAAGAATAGTTTATAGATTGAGAGGTCGCAGGGTGTGTCAGGACGAAAGTAGGAGGGGGAAAATTTACTGATGAGAGTTGGGTGGACGAGGAGGAATCTTATATAGAGTGAGAGTTTGCAGGGGGTGTCAGGAAGAGACTAGGAGAGAGAAGAGATTACAGATGTGAGTGGGGTGGACGAGGAGGAATATTATATATAGTGAGAGTTTGCATGGGCTGTCTAGTCTAGAGACTAGGAGAGGTAAGAGATTACTGATGAGAGTGGGGTGCACGAGGAGGAATATTATATAGAGTGGGAGGTAGTAGGGGGTGTCAGGAAGAGACTAGGAGAGAGAAAAGATTACTGATGTGAGTGGGGTGGATCAGGAGGAATGTTATGTTGAGTGAGAGTTGCATGGGCTCTCGGGAAGTGACTAGGAGGGGGAAGAGATTACTGATGTGAGTGGGCTGGACGAGGAGGAATATTATGTAGACTAAGAGATTGCAGGGGATGTCAGGAAGAGACAAGGAGAGGGAAGAGATTACTGATGAGAGTGTGGTGAACGAGAAGGAATGTTATGTGGAACGAGAGTTTGCAGGGGGTGACAGGAAGAGTGTATTAGAGCAAAGACATTACTGATGAGAGTGGTGTAGACGAGGAGGAATATTATATAGAGTGAGAGGTTGCAGGGGGTGTCAAGAAGAGACTAGGAGAGGGAAGAGTTTACTGATGTGTGTGGGGTGGATGAGGTGTAATGTTTTGTTGAGTGAGAGTTTGCATGGGCTGTCAGGAAGAGACTAGGAGAGGGAAGAGATTACTGATGAGAGTGGGGTGGACGAGGAGGAAGTTTATATAGAGAAAGAAGTTGCAGGGGTTGTCAGCAAGAGAGTAGGTGGGGGCAGAGATTACTCATGAGAGTGTGGTGGAATATTATATAGAGTGAGAGGTTGCGACTGTTTTCGATGTTGAGAAAGTCTCTAAAGCTCGCCCCTAAAACAGTGTGGACTCCCTGAAGACCTTCATAAGTCGAGCATTCCACGCTATCAAGAAAGAGTCAGCTGTCAAGCCCTGTCGTGCTTTTAGGGCTCGCATTCAGCAAGTTGTGGACGCAGAAGGTGGACGCATAGAATAAAATGTTTGTATTTAATTAAACAGTTAAATAAACATACACAAATCTTCTTTTTCTTCTTCTTCTATGTGCCCTGTCCCTTCTGAACATAGGCGATCATGGCTCTCCAGGTCTCCCTATCCCTTGTGGCTCTTAGTACACAAATCTTAAATGTCTTTAAATGTCTCTTCTTTATCAAGATTTAAAGTCTGAGATCTCAAACTACCAATTTATCGTTTACACCCTATGTATATATATATATATATATATATATATATATATATATATATATAAATTAAAAAAGGATTAATTCAATGATGTTCGATGATCATTTCGATATGAAAATCCCCACGGGGGATAACACATCACCGTAGCAACAGAAAAATCCTTTTTCAGAAACTGGAGAAAAATCAGTCAAATTTTCCTTTTTAAATAGATTTGCAAAGAAATTAAGAAAGAAAAGAAAAAAGAAAAGAAAAAGATATATTTGCTCTGGATATTTGCTCTGTAATATTTTATTTACATGGAGCTCTCTTCCTGTATCATTTTTTAATATTAAAATAAATTTTTTAATATTAATTAGGATCGGGTTTTTGGAATTTACCTTTCTGCTTTTTCCTGCTTGGATTAAAGTATCTGAATTAATATATATATATATATATATATATATATATATATATATATATATATATATGAATAAATCTACATTAGAGCAAACAGACCTACCTAGGTTTCACCTAACGGATCGTCAGTGCAAGTCGGCAAGTTGTTCGATCTGCTATTCTCGTCTCGGTTTTTTTTCTCTTCAACGAATATTTTGACGTATGTTCAAGTACTTAGTTTGTTTCTTTTTTTGTTTCCCCTTTTTCCCTCCGCGTTTATACTCGGTGGGTTTTTCGAAACGTATTGTAATATATTATAACAATTATTAATAGTAATATTATTATTGTTATTATTATTATATATATATATATATATATATATATATATATATATATATATATATATATATATATATATATATATATATATATATATATATATATATATATATATATATATATATATATATATATATATATATATATATATATGGAGAGAGAGAAAAAATGATGTTCTTTTTAAAATGAAATTTATTTTAGTTTTGCGTCAAAGTATATTATGGGAACATATTCAACATTATTCATATTTTCAACATGTTCGTTTCTTTTATTTCTCATAAAATGTAAGCAATTATGTTCAGAAAAATAGAATCTTTGGCTTCTTAAAATGCTCTGTTAATATTTCGGGAGACGCACTATTGACAGACTCTTTAAAAAACAGTAACATGGCAGCGATGAAAAGAAGCGACGAAAAGAATGAATATTCGCGGTGCGTTGTTAATATGTGAGTTATTTATTTCGGGTGTTATATTAATGGCGACTATATGTTTCTACGATGTTCTGATGAATTATTTTCTCTTCATGACAAAAATATTATTTCGATTTCGATATTCATAAGCTAGAATTAGTATGACAGATTTTGCGAAGTGGGTCAGACAAAAAAAAATTAACAACTATGCTATAAGTATTGCAAAATATTTTTCATTTGTATTTTCCATAAATCTACAATATATATATATATATATATATATATATATATATATATCTTTGTCTATGTTTCTGAAAAATAGTTGAAAAAATAGTTGAAAAATTTTTTTGATATATATATATATATTAGGTTATCGAAATATTGTTAACCCGTATTTTACAATGCTATGAATGAATATATATATATATATATATATATATATATATATATATATATATATGGCCATAATATATTACATTGCATTTGAATACATGGTTCTGTTGTCATTTCGCGCTATCACGCTGTGTGACGTCATAGAACCGGATTGCAAATTTGCGAAGTGCGTTTGTTATTTTTTGTAACTATTGCTGTTGCCTAGCGGAGTTTTATGTCAACACAAAATAAAATCATCGCTGATGGTGGATGTTATTGTGTTACCATCTTGGTGACCTCTCTGTAGATGGCTCACGTGAGCAGAAAGCTTAGAAACAAAGTAATAAAAATTGTCCAAATGTTGGAGGATTTTTGTCTGTATTTTCACCTGAAATTAAAGACAAAATACATTTAAAACGGGTGATCATTAAACATAATAGACATTCATTGTCTCTTATATTTAACAGTATATGTTTAGAAAATATAATATATATATATATATATATATATATATATATATATATATATATATATATACTCTCGTACGTATTCATTCATAGTATAGTAAAATACAGGTTAACAATATTTCGATAACCTAATTTATATATATATATATATATATATATATATATATATATATATATATGTACCTTGTGATACAGTGGATATCGGCACGGAATGAGACTTCGTAGTTCCGAGTTCGAATTTCAGTTGAATTCTTTGTATTCAGTTACGACAAAAAATTGTCCAACATCGTTCGATGGTGGATGTCTTTTTGTCAACGTCCCTGTAACTTCTCTGAAGTTGACACATGTGAGCTGAAAGCTTAAACCCAGCATGATAAATTAATGTCCAGATGTGGGCAATTTTTCTGTTCATTTTTACCTGAAATTATAGCCAAATTAAAATGTTTACCACGGCTCATGATGTTTATAAAAAAAATATCTAGATGAATAGGGAATGAACAAAATAATTGCCACGTTGAAAACATTAATTTAAAAAAAATGCTGAATGTACAAATAATTCAATGTATATTTATTATTAATTATTAATATTTATAACATGTACACACTACAAACGCTACAAAACTGTACATTTTATTTCGACATTAAAAGAATAACGTTTATTCAGGTAGTTAATAATGTTCTATAGCATTGGCTGGTAACCTGTTAACTGCAGAAAGCAATGGCAACCTACTGCGGGATGAACTCTGCTCACTCAGTCATGTCTGTTTCGAGACATAATCGCCCAAATCGTATATCATTCATTGTCTGTTATATTTAACAATATTTAAAAATGTGAAACATATTTTTCTACAGCTTAATTCTGAGAGATTTTTCATTTAACAATATATGTTCAGAAAAAAATATTATATATATATATATATATATATATATATATATATATATATATAAATAATAATAGTTGGCCATTCCTATTCGAGGATAGGCGTCCTCCAGGGAGGCTTGCTGTATTTGGCACTTTTGGCTGCTCGCTTTGCCGATGATCATGCATTCGGTTTTCTTGCAGCTTGTCTGTAGTACATTTTTGTCATTCAATTCAGCTACCTTCTATGGGATGTCTTGTAGTTTTTTTCTCCGTGTCTGCAATCAGCACTGTATCATATGCGTACCTTATGTTGTTCAAATTGTGGCCTCCGATGTCGAATCATGGTATAACATCTAGAGTTCTCAGGATAGTCTCGCTGTACAATTTGAATAGATCCGGTGAAAAGACATACTTATCTTAAGCTCATTTCTTTTATTGTATACTAGCTGTATATCCCGGCGTTGATCGAGTGTAATGAAAGCTTTAAAACTAATCCATGGTCCTGGAGCTCAGACTCTTTGGACATTGGGACGAAAGACTAAAAGCAATAGTTGTTTGTAGTTAAAGCGAAACCGAAGACTGAAAGAAAAATGAATGGATGTAAGTCAAATTTTAATTTCCTGGTATCGATAGCAAATAAGTTTTTTTCGTCGTAAACTGAATTTTGAAGGCTAAATAAGTCCTATGAGTAAATGGTATCATGGCTGAGACTAAGAACTACAATTATACCTACTTAGAGCCAAACCCGAAACAAAACCTAAATAAAAGGGCTGAAAAAAATACAGACATACAGGCAGATAAACAGCCACACACACAAACATCTTGCCTTTTATATATATATATATATATATATATATATATATATATATATATATATATATTTTATCGATTTTCTGCACTTTTGTAAGAATTAAAAACTTGAAACTTCTGAATATCGTTTCTTATGTTTTTGTCTATGAGTGTATCAAATTTGATTAAAATCGGAACACTCCTTCTATAACCCGATTTTATCGATTATCGATTTTCGATATTTATCGGGGGTACCTCGACACAAAACCTTGCTAAGAATACTCGCAGACACTTATAGTACAACTGTGTAAATTTTCAAGAAAATCGGTTCAGGTGTTTCGGAGTCTATAGGTAACGGACACACACAGAGACAAACACACACACAAAGTTTCATTTATAAATAAGTTTAGATTATGTATTTATATTTATATGAACCATTTTATAGAGTGTGTCCCTTTATCCGTGGGCGATAACAGTCCACCACAACCTTTTGCTCCGTGTAGCCATTGGCATTCCATTGTCTTCGTACTAATCCTACCAGTTGCAATGCATTTACACAAGTTTGACAAGTGTTTTTTCCGATGTTTCTTTCTAGCATTCAGTATGTATTGTGAGTGGTAAATTTCTTAACTATCTTTCCTTGTTATATATAAACACGGACATCTGCAAGTCCTATGTCATTTCACTTTGTGATTAATCGGATGATCATGAGTAACCACAATCTCCCTTTTCGTTGTAGCTCTTGGAATTAAATTGTCTCCTGACTATCGATACGACTTATTTATAGAAGCTCTACGCGTTGTTTTTTTAGCAGTTTCCTTCCCTCTGTATCATCAAACAAATTATCCTATATTTCCAAACTATGTACTCGAGGTATTTCGACAGCCTCTTTCAAATATGTGAAGTTTTTGTCTATATTTCTGAAATTAAGTAATATTCACACTATTTAAGATATTCAGACTATTGTTTCCATCTTTGTTGCCATTTGTACGACATTTCAGCTAGTAGCAAGTGGATATGTCTAGCCACAATGATGAGCTATGATACAGCGAAACGAATTTGTGTAGATATATATTAGTCATGCACATACAAGCCTGTTTCGCTGTATCACAGCTCATCAATGTGGCTAAACATATCCACTTGCTTCTGCCCGGGATCGAAACTCGACCAATTTTGTGTCGGTCGGAGTTGCTAATCCCCTAAGCCATCGGCGCGTGGAATTAGAGAAGGGAAATTTGAACGTGTCGTATACAAGAAGTGTATACACACGCCAGTCACCGAAAGAACTCAATTCATTTCTGGAGAGTCACGCATATATCTCAGAGGTGAAAACTGTTCTTAAAATTTTCTTCTCTAGAGAGCTCAATTGTAATGAAAGCATTATATATTAGTTATCGACATACAAGTATATATATAATATTCATCCATTTGGTATCACATATGACACATATCAGATCAATGAAGCTATGACTCAATCAAAATACTCTCTCTTTGACGTCTTAATGAGATTTTTAAATAATTTGCCTTTAATGAATCTTTGAAGAAGCTTGTTGTTTATAATAGGGGCATCTATTCTTTTTCCGTTTTGTAGTGGGTGTCCGTTCTAGTGAAGGGTAATTGTGTATTGTTGAAGATTGACGGAATTTGGCCTTGTTGGAGATAGCCCACTAAACGTCATAAAGAAAGGTTATAAACTAAGAAAAGCAAATTGAGTTGAAAAATAACATTTTATATATACACATATCAATTAAGGTTTTTACAATTAAAGTAATACTTGAAGTACAGGTCCAACGGACGTTAAAATGTTCATGGCAATAAAATGCTGAAAAGAGAATTAAATGCTTAGGAATGTAGGGGCGTTGTAAGTAAGGAATGTCTTTGATGTATTCGCTCCTTAGTACAGTAAGTAGTTTTGAGACAGAAAAAGAAAGGTGAGGGAGGTGAAGGCGACGAGCAAAGTCAGCCAGTTGACTTGGTCAACGGAGATACTAATTACTCTCGTCTGTCTCCGTCGGTCAGTCTGGCTGGGTGCTTTCGGTATCGGCTTTTTATTTCGACTTTTTTGGATCACAGCAGATCATTTGCGGGTTCACACTTGTATTTGATTCTGGGCTTCCCATTGGCCGATAAATAAAATTCACGTAGCCTCCCGAACTGGAAATTTAATATTTAATTAATTTTTAGTTTTCAACCGGAACATCTGCGCGAATCCGGGGTGCGCAACGACGACTTTTGGTCATTTGCTTTTTGGTCGTGAGAGCGCAAATATCCGGTCCATCGCTTTTGTTCGGTCGGTATCACCACATGTTAAAGTGAAACATGTTAGATTAAAGATACTTTTTCCTACTTGTTCTTTACTTATTCTATTCATTTTGTCTGATTCCGTTCCATATATTCAACTCACACATCTACATACATACATACATATATATATATATATATATATATATATATTTGACAGTATTTGTTTATTTATTATATTTTATATTTCAGACCGTCCTCGGTCCTTCATCAGAAACAAATGATTTTAAAATTTAAATTAGAAACGTATTTCGCGAGAGCGTTCATGGAGAGAGATTGTTTACATCACGTGACGCAGAAAGCGACAGATTTTTTAAAGATATTTGTAAACGTAAACCTATTTTTAATAATAATTATAAATTTTGTTTTAGAGAAAATTTTTTAATTGTATCTAAAACATGGTTAGCTATTGAAATATTTATAAATCATTTGTTTCTGATGAAGGACCGAGGACGGTCTGAAATATCAAATATAATAATAGAAATAAACAAATACTGTCAAAAAAATACATTTTTAAACTTACGACTTTTTAGCAATTTTCCCTATACATATAAAGACACTATACGTGGATCATCACTATGTTATTTGGACCCTATATATATATATATATATATATATGTGGGTATATGATTGAAAGTTACCATAGCCAACATCTTGAATTTACTGGATATTTCAACTTCTGGTTATTTTAACTACTGGTTATTTTAACTACTGGATATTTTAAATACTGGGTATTTCAACTGCCGGTTATTTAAACTACTGGTTATTTTAACCACTGGTTAAATAATTTTTCTTCTTTATTGGGCTGTGTTTTGTGGTCAGAATTTACGTTAAGAGTTTCGCTTTTTATTTATTTATTTTTGATGCATTTTAAACTTTCATAAAACTTATATCATAACTGTTGCCTAAATACGCATTATATATATATATGTGTGGGGATCTACGAGATGCGTTTAATGTAATCGATTCAATCAGATTTTCGAAGCATATAACTAATCGTTTAGATGTCTATTATATTATATAGATAAATTCGTAAATCCTCGAAATATCGGATATATTTTCTTGATGCACGGGCAAGAGGTGTACCAACCTAACCCTGTAAATCGCCAAAGAAGCGATGCCGTCTTCAATAAACATTCAGGTCGCTTTAGATAGACTGCAGTAAACGATAGCTAATCGGTGTACTTATGACATGTATACGCCGAATCTACTCTTCAGACCTATTCACTCTTGGACGCTTTTCTGCTTATACATTTTTTTTTGTAATAATTCTTTCAATCATAGCAAAGCAGAAACGCCACTGGTGCCCAGGCGATTACTTTTAAGAAAATATAAACGGTACAGGGGATGTCGAAGAAAAGATAAGCCAGTGATGGAAATAAAAGATGGTAATTGACGTTGCATTTAAACTTTCGGAGATTGTATTTATCAGGTAATCAAACAAATGGAAGTGAGTTCCATAGACGGGAAGTGCAAGTAAAGAAGCTGTTAGAGTAGAAGAGGAGATTGAAGAAAAACTGTTAAAGTAAAAATAAATTTCAACAATTTCCACTGTAAATAGTGGGACCTTGATGTTAAGCTAAGAGCAGTTATAAACAAATGGGGTCAGGAAACTAGGAAAAAAATGCTCGTCAGTGTAGTTGCCATGAAAAGGCTGACGGAAGTCACATCACGTCGGTAAAAAAGTCACTGAATGAGTCTGCCAGTTCATGATCAATTTTATTTCAGATTTTTCATTGAATTTCGTCGTAATCCCCATGAGAAATAGCAGAAGCAGCCGACCAGATATGGCAACAGTATTCAATGCACGGACCAAGGGTAGATTTATAAATGTGCAAGATGGATTCTGACGAGAACACCGAGAGGAATAGCAGAAGCAGCCGACCAGATATGCCAGCAGTATTCAATGCACGGATGAATGGTCGATTTATAAATGCGCAAAATGGATTCTGGTGAGAACACCGAGAGGAATAGCAGAAGCAGCCGACCAGATATGGCAACAGTATTCAATGCACGAACCAAGGTTAGATTTATAAATGTGCAAGATGGATTCTGACGAGAACACCGAGAGGAATAGCAGGAGCACCCGACCAGATATGGCAACAGTATTCAATGCACGGACCAAGGGTAGATTTATAAATGTGCAAAATGGATTCTGACAAGAAAAACATCCTGGCCCGACAGAGTTACCGCATATTTCTAGCTGAAGATGCAGTTATGGATTCAGTTTGAGAGTGATGCCAATCAAACGCGGTGCGTTGCTCTCTAGGAGACTAGTGTAATCAATTCTGATGGTAGGCAGAAATGTTTTTCTAATGCGGTTAAAGAAGAACAGCAAAGTTTTAACGGCATTAACATTTACGACCCATTTCCTACCCAATTTCTTCCCAGATTGGACGCTCTTTTGAAGTGCAGCCGTCAGTCTTACTTTTAAGACTGACGGCTTAAGGTATTTTATGTTCAATGATAGTGCGAAGGTTGATTTAGTCAGATTTTGATAAAATTTTTAAAAAAATTATTTTTATTTTATAGAAACTGAAGATGTCTTCTAGTTTTGTATTTAAAAATGTATAGCTACTAACAATTTTTTCCTTCTCTTGCTTCTTTCTAACTTGTTCGTCTTTCTCTTCACTCTTCTCCTATCTAATCTTCTTACTCTTCTGTAGTCCCGTGCACATCAATGGCGTTACCGCCTTGCTCGGGGTGATACGATTAAATAAATAAATATTTCTATAAAAGTCTATTTTTATACCTTCATAGTGTTTTGACCTCATTTTGGTGGTTAACTATTTGCCCATAGCTGGGATCCTAACAGGTGCTACCACTCCAGGTCACAGTAAACATGGGAACAAAAGCAATTAAGACGTGGTTCCATGTCCTCACAATCTCCCGATCAGAGGCCTTGCTGCCGGATGTATTTTCGCATCATACCCATGACCGTCTTACTTTGTCAGGCTTAGCAGATTTTTTTATTGAGACGTTGTTTTACCCTACCGGATTCGATTCGAGTAAACTATATTAGTATATTTGCATTCTTTATGTAGGCGATAATTGAAATCGATGATCCTTAGATTTTAATCATAAATGCCTGGAGGTAAAAATTTTGAATCTACCCAAAAAGCTCGAAGTAGATATTAAAAATATTCTGACTTTTTGTTGGTTTCTTTTAGATTTTAACTCTATTCCTGAAAAAAATCAGTCAGTTAAGTGCTATACGTGATACGCGCTTGGGCGATCATGCCTCGAAAGAGACATGAGTGACTGGGCAGAAGATTTTCTATCCTGTTCTTTAAAATATAGCTGAAGTAGTATAATTAGTGGGGGATCAGTTTATTACTTCATCACAATAGAAAACCGATCCCCCACTCTATGCCCAGTAGAAGCTTTACTTATGTTTCCAACTATTATCTTCAGTCAGTCAGTTAAGTGCCATACGTGATACACGCTTGGGCGATCATGCCTCGAAAGAGACATGAGTGACTGTGCAGAAGATTATCCGGGAGTAGGTTGTCATTACTTTCTGCGGTAGACTGGTTGCCAGCCAAGGATATAGAACCCAAGTTATCCTGGTATTTAATCCGTACCTACAGGGGAGAGATGGTTTAATACATTTCCCAACGTTATTAGTGAGTAAGTGAATGCAAGGAATATCAACTGTTATTCAAACTCGGCTTCACGATTTCTCATTCCGAGCCGATAATCGCTGCACCACAACGCATATCGTGATAAATAGAGTCACGAAAAAACTAGTGGAGTGAAGAAGAATTTGAAATTAAAAACTCTGCTTTAAAGAGGGGATATTGTATTTGTTCCTGTTTTTTCTGTTTCTTTGTCTGCTCTGTTCAAATATCTCAGGACTCGCTAAGTGGAGTCGGATAAAACTTTCAGAGATGATTGTACTCATGACTGACACGATCTGACTAGAGTTTTATTTTGATTGGTACTCGGAGAGATGTGAGTTGTGTTGCAGGGGACATTTGCTCGGAACAAAAATTTAGAGAGTCGAGTTTGAATTCCAGTTGAGTTCCTTGCATTCACTTACGAAATATCTTTGGGAAAGGTATTAATCGGTCTCTTCTCTCCAGTTATGTGTTAAATAACAGGACAGATTGGGTTCTATAGCCTTGGCTAGCAACCAGTCTACCACATAAAGTAATGGTAACCTACTGTGGGAAAGCAATCATGTCTCTTTCGAGACATGATCGCCGAAGCATGTATCACGTACGGCGCTAAACTGACTGACTGGTATATATAAATGTTTTCCCGGATTTTTAGCAATATTGTTTCCTCCGTTTCACGTGGCAAATACTGAATAAACTTCCCTAGATTGCTTTACATAATTACATTTTCTGAAACACTATTTTTTTCCACGAAAATAGTATTTATCATACAAACTAGCAGTATAGGCCGGTGTTGCTCGGGTGTAATGAAAGCTTTAAAACTAATCTATGGTACTGGAGCTCAAACTCTTTGGACGTTGGCACGAAAGACTAAAAAGCAATAGTTGTTTCCAGTTAAAGCAAAACCGTAAACTGAAAGAAAAATAAATTGATGTAAGTCAAATTTTGATTTCCTGCTATCGATATCAAATAAGGTTTTTTTCGTCGTAAACTGAATTTTGACGGTTAAATAAATCCCTTGAGTAAATGGTATCATGGCTGAGACTAAGAACTACAATTATACCTACTTAGAGCCAAACACGAAGCAAAAACTAAAATAAAATGGCTGAAAAAAATACAGACATACAGGCAGATAAACAGACACACACACAAACATCTTGCTTTATATATATATAAAATGCTTTATATATATTATCGATTTTCTGTACTATTGTAAGAATTGCAACCTTGAAACTTCTGAATATCGTTTCTTATGTCTTTGTCTATGAGTGTATCAAATTTTATTATATCAGACCACTCCTTCTATAACACGATTTTTTCGATAATCGATTTTCGATATTTATCGGGGGCACCTCGACACAAAACCTACTTAAGAACACTCACAGACGCTTATAGTACAACTGTGTAAATTTTCAAGAAAATCGATTCAGCCGTTTCGGAGTCTATAGATAACGGACACATACACACATACACACAGACACAAACACACACATACACACACAAAGTTCGATTTATAAATAACTTTAGGTTTTATATTTATTATCTAAAAGCAAAAATAAAATAAATAATAAATAAATAAATAAATAAAATAAAATATACAAAAAATGATCAAAATACACAAAAAATAAGTCAAAATGCAAATGTGGTGTATTAAAAAGTACAAACTTTCCTACAATATTTTAGTCTAAAAGTTTTTTCAGTTTTGTAGTTTTCATTCTGTCTTTTATTGTATTTTCTTTCTTGAGAGCAATTTCTTGAGAGCAATTAATTCTTGAGAGCAATTTCTTGAGAGCAATTAATTCTTGAGAGCAATTTCTTGAGAGCAATTAATTCATTGCAGTAATTTTCATTTTAATAATCATCTCTTGCTAATCGCTGAGATGCTGTCGGCAGTTTTTGACTAACTTGTTTTAATTCGTAGCGTTATTAAATATTCTGATACCTTTTTAACTTTTATTCAATAAAAAAGAAACATCCATTCATGATTCAAGATTAAGTAGAGATTAACTGTCAGATTACAAATAAGAGCTTGAAACATGGACAGTATATTTAGCCGTAAGTCACATATAAAATTACACGGATAAATCTACATGTACGAAGAGTTTGTCCTTTCGTTTCCTTCGTCTGTTGTTTACCGTAATATAATACCAATAATGTGATAGATACCGACTTGGCAGACCGCCTGCAGTCTCTCTCCCACCGGCGCGACGTGGCTTCCCTGTGTCTCTTCTATAAATACTTTCACGGCTTCTGCTCCGATGAACTTAGATCACTGGTGCCCCCCTAAATACGAATTTGCACGAGATTAGCAACTAGATTCCACCCTTTTACAGTGAAACCGATAAAATGCAACCGTAACTTCTACTCCAACAGTTTCTTTCCTCGCACTTCCCGACTGTGGAATTCCCTTCCACACGATTGCTTCCACGACGGATACAATCTCCAGGAGTTTAAATGTAAGGTCAATAGACACCTCCTAATGCACTAACCTGCTCCCTTTCCTCCTGACATTCCCTATGTCTAACATTCATTCCTCCTGACATTCCCTATGTCTAACATTCATTCCTCCTGACATTCCCTATGTCTAACATTCATTCCTCCTGACATTCCCTGTGTCTAACATTCATTCCTCCTGACATTCCCTATGTCTAACATTCATTCCTCCTGACATTCCCTGTGTCTAACATTCATTCCTCCTGACAATCCCTATGTCTAACATTCATTCTTCCTGACATTCCCTATGTCTAACATTCATTCCTCCTGACATTCCCTATGTCTAACATTCATTCCTCCTGACATTCCCTGTGTCTAACATTCATTCCTCCTGACATTCCCTATGTCTAACATTCATTCCTCCTGACATTCCCTATGTCTAACATTCATTCCTCCTGACATTCCCTATGTCTAACATTCATTCCTCCTGACATTCCCTATGTCTATCCACTCCTTCTCTTTACCTTCCCCTATGTAGCCCCATGCGCAATAGTGGCAGTGGAATGCCTTGCTTGGGGTGAGATGATTCAGGTATCTTTAGAAAGAATTATCTGTTACAAACGAACATTGTCTGATACAGTCTTTCAATAATACCTCCCGCGGTATTGCTTCTTCTCCTCCAACTATTCCTCTTACTAATAAACATAATATAATTATACTCTCTCTTTGTTAGGTCCTTAGTTCACTCGAACTCATTTACTCATGGTCAATCTTCTTCTATGTGACTTCTCTATTTAGGACGTAGGCGATCAAGGCCTTCCACGTCTCCCTATCCCTGGTGGCGTTTAGCTCGTTTTCTTCTGTAACATATCGCAACCCTCGTTCTGTCGTCCACCTGCTCAGGCCATTAAAATTTGTTATCAGCTGCTTTCCTCTCTCTCTTTTTCTCTCTATCTGCCCTGTTAGTATCAGGTTCTCCAAGCCCTTCTTCCTCATTACATGTCCCAGGAACTTCAGCTGTCTTTTCTTGATGTTAAGTATTAGTTTCCTTTACATTTCCATCCTCTATCTGACCTGTGAGTATCAGATTCTCCAAGCCTTTCTTCCTCATTACATGTCCCAGTATCTTCAGCTGTCTTTTCCTGATGTTAAGTATCAGTTTCCTTTACATTTCCATCCTCTATCTGACCTGTGAGTATCAGATTCTCCAAGCCCTCCTTCCTCATTGCATACCGCAGGAACTTCAGTTGTCTCTTCCTGATGCTCAGTATTAATTTTTCTTCGTTTCCATTCTTTCCAACACCTCATCATTGCTCACATGCTAGGTCCACTATATCCGCAGCATCCTTCTGTAGAACCACATTTCAGATGCTTCAAGTTTTTTCTTCATCTTTGATTATATTGTCCAACATTCACTGCCATACTGAAGAACTGACATCACATAGCAATCCATTACTCTCTTCTTTGTTGCTAGTGAAATTTTCCTGCCTCTTAATACTTTACTCAGCTTCTGGGACGCGTCCTTCACCATGCCAATTTATCTTCGGATCTCTGTGTCACACTTTCCCTCTCCTGTTAGAACACTTCCTAGGCATTTAAATTTTTGAACCGGCTTGATTTTAATATCCCCCACGTGTATTTGGCATTTAATAGTGCTCTTTTTGCATTCGGTTTTCTTGCAGTTTATTTGTAATCCTTTTTTGTCACTCTCTTCAGCAACCTTCTGTAGGAGGTCTTGTAGTTTCCTTCCTGTGTCTGCAATCAGCTCTGTATCATCTGCGTACCTTATGTCGATTAAACTATGGCCTCCAATGACAAATCCTGCGTAAAATCTATGAACCTCAAAATACATTAGCAGTGTAGAACTGTTTCTCTTCAGGGTACGTAAATTTGATAGTGATTTGCTGGTCACATGAATGCTGGTAACTTAGTAAACCTGCCCACTGCTCACATGCTCGATACATAAAATCCGCATCATCCTTCTGCAGAACCACATTTCATCTGCTTCAATTTTTTTCTTCGTCTTATTGTTCAATATTCACTGCCATATTGAAGAGCTGACATCACAGCAATCCAGTACTCTCCTCTTTGTTTCGAGTGAAATTGTCCTGTTTCTTAATAATTTACTCAACTTCTGAATGGAATGTGCTTTTGAATCTCAGGAATATAAATGTATAAAAACTGCTGTGACCACAAAGTAGGGGGTCAGTTTATATATTGATTGTAATATGGAACTAATCCCCCACTTTACATCCAGTATGCTTCTATAGAACCACATTTCAGTTGCTTCAAGTTTTTCCTTCATCTTCGAAGATATTGTCCAACATTCACAGGCATATTGAAGAACTGACATCACATAGCAATCTAATACTCTCTTCTTTGTTTCTAGTGAAAGTTTCCTGTCTCTTAATACTTTACTCAGTTTCTGGAACGTGTCCTTCGCCATGCCAGCTCAACTTCGGATCTTAGTGTCGCTCTTTCGTTATCTGTTAGAACACTTACCAGGTATTTTAATTTTTTTACTTGCTTAATTTTAGTATCCCCCTCTCGTATTTGGCATTTAATATTGCTGTTTTTGCATTCAGTTTTCTTGTAGTTTATTTATTGTTCTTTTTTTCACTATCTTCAGCTGCTTTCTGTAGGAGGCTTTGTAGTTTCTTTGCCGTGTCTGCAATCAGCATTGTATTATCTGCGTATCTTATGATGTTCAAATTGTGGCCTCCTAAGACAAATCCTGGAATAACATCTAGAGTCATCAGAATACTCTCGCTGAACAAGTTGAACAGATCCGGTGAAACGATACTTCCTTGTCTTACATCCCTTTCTAGATTTGTGGAATCTGCTCAATTCGTTACCTGTCCGTATGCAGGCGGTTTACTGCCAGTAAAGATTCTTAATTACTCTATCGTTTTTCCCAAATATGTCGAGGCTGCTGAGCATCTTCATCAGTTCTTTGTGGCGTGCCCGAATCCGATTGAATCGCTTGAAAAGAGGAAATATACTTTAGAGACGCTACTTATATATTAATACCCACGTTTTATTTTTATTCTTGGTAATACTTGTGTGGTATTTACAAAACCTGAATAAATAATTACTTAAATAAATAATTACTTAAATAAATAATTACTTAAATAATAGTTATTCTATTTGGAGAATACAGTTAACTTTTGCTCAAGAAGTATTCTGAAACTAGTTTCTTTCAAGTTTAATAACACGTTTTAATCTTTGTTTAATTCTCTTTTCCTATTAGAGACCTGCATCTGTGCTGATCGAATTTTCGTTCAAGAAGGCATTTATGAAACATTTGTAAAACGTTCAGTTGAAGCGATGAAAAATCAGTTAATTGTTGGTGATGGACTTGACAAATGAATCAGTACTGGACACTGATTAATTCTCAGGCTGTAAATTAGGTAAGCATTTTAATGCTGAATAATTCAGCATTTTATTGCATTTCTCAGATGGTTTAACGACATATCAACTCCTTATGAGTAATTTAATGCAAAAATTTAATATTTTTTATAACTTTGAATTAACACATATGATATATATTTTGTTCTGTTTTAGTAATTAAATACATGATAGATTATACCCAGATTTTGTGCATATATATGTTTGTGTGGACAAAGATATGTTTTTGTTAGTTACAGGTATGTTGATTGAATCGCTTCAAAAAAGGAAAAACATTTTAGAGACGCTATTTGTTTTCAGTGAATTAAAAGAAAGAATGCTAGTATTGTTTTAGAACTTCTGATAATATCTCATAAATTATGGAATATTTTGCTTTGATTGTGTAAGAATTATTAAGGACATATCAAAGACTCAAATAGTTTTAAATGAGAAAACAAAAGAAGTGGTTACCGTCTCCTGTTAACAGCTCATAAATAATGGAATATTCCCCTTTGATTGTGTGAGAATTTCAGATGACATATCCAAATACTAATTCGTTCCGTTTAGAAAACGAAAAAAGAAAAATTCATGTTTCACGTCTGTTTCAGCGAAATGGAAAAGGTTGCCTATTTTAAATATATTCATTTGTACCTCCCTACTTCTTTAATAATGACGAGCATTTTTAAACGGTTCACCTCATGCAGAGCGGTACCGCCACTGATGCGCAGGGGGTTACACATGAGAAGAGTGAAAGCTTAAGCAGGAGGAGAGCGAAGAGAATGACAATCTAGTTACAGGGGGTGTAAGAGAAAGATCAAGAAAAGGAGGTCAATCCCAGTGTGAAGACAGTTGTGAAGGTATAGCGAGAATGGAAAAGAACAGCATACACAACGTGATGGGGGATAAGACGAGAGGAGGACTGGAGTCAAGTGGACAAGAGATGGGAATTGACGTTGCATTTAAATTCTTGGAGATTAAAGCCGTCAGGGAAGCAAGTACACGGAAGGAATGAATGAAAAAAAGAGAATATATATATATATATATATATATATATATATATATATATATATATATATATTGTTTAGCCCACTTCTCAATCAAACACCACTTCCTATTTCATTTGTTAACACCCTTTCCCTTTGTAAAGCTAGACAAAGCCAATTTTTAAAATTTTTCACTAACAATTCATTCTAAAAGTAATGTTGTCCAAAATCTAAAAATAGTCATTGAATGCTATTTATATATATATATATATATATATATATATATATATATATATATATATATGATGTGGGTTTGGGTTCAATGGATAACAGTCCGGAATGGGAACTTCGGATGCCAAGTTGAATTTGTTTCATTCACTTACGTACAATTATCATTGCAAAATGAATTAGTCTATCTCTTCTCCTTCCAGCTATGGGTTAAACAGCAGACAGTACTATATTCTTGGTTGGCAACAAGTCTACAGCAGAAAGTAATTGTAAACTGCAGCGTAAAAATGTTCTACCTTGTTAGTCATGTCGGAAAAGTGGCGATCGCCAAAGTGTATATCCCAGATGACTATTAACTGATATATGAACAGGCAGATGTATGCAAAGACATGATGAGATAAAAGAGAGGATTAGAAATAGAATAGCTGAAGTGATTTTATTAAGAGATTGTTTTAATCGTTTCCCCACCCAAGCAAGGAGGTAACGCCACTGGTGCATAGAGGGCTACATTAGAGAAAAGTGAAAGTTTAAGCAGGAGAATAGCGAAGAGAAAGACGAACCAGTTACAGGGTGTGTCAGAGAAAGAGAAAGAATAGGATGGGAATACAGGTGTGAAGATAGTTGCGGGGGTAGAGCGAGAAAGGAAAAGAACAAGTTACACAAGATGATGGGGATAAGACGAGAGAAAGACTGGAGTCAAGTGGACAGGAGATGGGAATTGACGTTGCATTTAAATTCTTGGAGATTACAGCAGTCAGGGAAGCAAGTATAAGGAAGGGAGTTCCACAGGCGGAATGGAGTAGAAGTGGCAGTTGCATTTAGTTGATTTAACTGCAAAAGGGTGAGACATTGCTGCCAGTCTGGTTGCTCGAGTAAATTCTTTTCGAGGGGCGTTGGTGAGCAGTGAGCTAAATACCTCGGGGCAGAAGTCATGAAAATATTTGTAGAATAGACAGAACAGAGGGAAGCCACATCCCGCCGGTGAGAAAGTGGCTTGAGTTGAGCTGTTAGATCGGGATCGATCACGTTACATAATCATTTTTGGAGCCTTTTGGGAACACTGCGATGAATGACAACAGTATTCAATACACAGTCGGATGATTGATTTCTATATGTACAAGATGAAATCAGGCGGTTTCCTGGCGCCACACAGTGAACTAATTTTCCCAGCAATCGATTTAGATATTGATTCAATGTAATGGTTCCATTTGATGTCGGAAGAGAGGGTGAGACCGACGAGGCGCATTGCTTTCGCACAAACTTGCTTGGTCCATGCTGATAGGGGTGTAAGGGGGGCTGCCTGTGGTGTTCGCTTTTGAAGCATTAAAATTTACAAGCTAATTTTTCACCCCAGTATACCACAGGCTGTAGGTCCTTCACGAGAACAGTAGCGAGGTTATCTTTGGTCGGCTCGCCAGATTTCTTACTGAGGCAGGAGTAAATGATAGTATTATTAACGTAGATGCCTACTTCGGATTTTATTTTTTATGTTTACTAGCAGTATAGCCCGGCAGTGCTCGGGTGTAATGAATGCTTTAAAACTAATCCATTTTCATGGAGCTCAGACTCTTTGGATGTTGGCACGAAAGACTAAAAAGCAATAGATGTTTCCAGTTAAAGCGAAACCGTAGAGTGAAAGAAAAATGAATGGATGTAAATCAAATTTTGATTTCCTGCTATCGATATCAAATAAGTTTTTTCGTCGTAAACTGAAATTTGAAGGCTAAATAAGTCCTCTGAGTAAATGGTATCATGGCTGAGACTAAGAACTACAATTATACCTACTTAGAGCCAAACCTGAACCAAACACTAAAATAAAAGGACTGAAAAAATACAGACATACAGCCAGATAAACAGACACACAAACAAACATCTTGCCTCGATTTTCTGCACTATTGTAAGAACTGCAACTTTGAAACTTCTGAATATCGTTTCTTATGCTTTTGTCTATAAGTGTATCAAATTTGATTAAAATTGGACCACTCCTTCTATAACCCGATTTATTCGATTATCGATTTTCGATATTTATCGGGGGTACCTCGACACAAACCCTAGCTAAGAACACTCGCACACGCTTATAATACAACTGTGTAAATTTTCAAGAAAATCGGTTCAGCCGTTTCGGAGTCTATAGACACATACACACACACAGACACACACAGACACACGCACACAGACAAAGTTCCATTTATAAATATGTTTAGATTATTGATATTTCAGCATTTTGTCAAAGTTATTAGATTCAAATATTTAGAGATGCGATAAGAGAATTTATACAGATATTTTCAGGAGACTTTTCAATCAGTATGGCTACGTAATTCTACAAAATGATGAAAAAGCTAATTTCGAACATTTTTGTACACACTTTTAAAATAACGACCAGCATTCATATTTATGATTGTTATTGTTATATTTTCTGAAAATTGTTAAGGTCAAATATGGAACGAGGAAATAGGAGAATTTATACGCATATTTTTTCGTCACAGAACGCGATATCAGTCAACTCACTCATTAATTGAGTACATAAGATTCATCAGAAATTTTATGTAAGAAAACCGTAAAGTGTTCACAGGTTAAAACTATAGATAATCGATCTATCGTCCTCAGGATAGATAGATAGATAGATAGATAGATAGATAGATAGATAGATAGATAGATAGATAGATAGATAATGAACTGACAGTGATAGATAGATAGATAGATAGATAGATAGATAGATAGATAGATAGATAGATAGATAGATAATGAACTGACAGTGATAGATAGATAGATAGATAGATAATGAACTGACAATGATAGATAGATAGATAGATAGATAGATAGATAGATAGATAGATAGATAATGAACTGACAGTGATAGATAGATAGATAGATAGATAGATAGATAGATAGATAATGAACTGACAGTGATAGATAGATAGATAGATAGAGAGATAGATAGATAGAGAGATAGAGAGATAGATAGATAGATAGATAATGACCTGACATAGATAGATAGATAGATAGATAGATAGATAGATAGATAGATAGATAGATAATGAACTGACAGTGATAGATAGATAGATAGATAGATAGATAGATAGATAGATAGATAGATAGATAGATGTTTCTGGTTTCTTCATTCGCAGTTATTTAAAGAAACTATAGAATAATTCATATGGCCGTCAAAATATTTTTGAAGAACAAGATTTCTATTTTTACATCTTCTCTTTCTGGACTCCATTTATTTGCTTGTCATTTGACTCTTTATTTACGTTCAGCATCTTCGTTTTCATCGAAAATAAAACAAAATCATTTCACCGATCAAAAATTTTATTTTGTTTGCATCGAAATGACAAAGCGAAAAAATAAACATTCTAGAAAGAGGAATCATGTTTATATGAATATATATAAATATAGATATATACATACATATATACATATATATAAATATAAATAGATATATACACACAGGATGCAAGGAATACATTGTCGCTAGACACACTTTTTGCAAAACTGAAAATAACCACCAATATATATATATATATATATATATATATATATATATATATATACATCGTGTCCATAAAGTCTGTGTGCACTTTAAAATTTGTATAACTTTATTTGTATTTGTGATAGAAATAATCTGTAAAATATGTTATAAAATTTAATGTATCTAGTTTTAAGTATAGGTATTGTATAATTCTTTACCGCAAAGTTTGCAATAATTTTTAATCCCTTTTTTTCTGAATCAATTTTATCTATGGCTTCAACTCAGGAAAAGATAAACTGCGTCATTTGGTTGGCTGAACTGAAATCTACTCTTACTAGATTTGAAAGCTAAAAAAACAAATGTGATTTCAAGCATTACTGTAAATCAGTCGCCAAATATTTTACGTGAACTGCAAATAGGTATTACCCTTTGTATTGCTAATGATAGAAGACATGTGAAAACTTAAATAAGATTTTAATAAAACCTTAAAGAATATAGATTTACTTCTTTCTAATCCTTTTTACAATTTATATCCATCGCAAATACAAATAAAGTTATAAAATTTTGAAAGTGCACAGTAACTTTATGGACACCTTATCTATGTATACATTATTGACCACTCATAGGTCAGATTCAAATTTAGACCTACGCACAGTTGAATTAAAAAGTTCTCGATACATATATAATGTTAGTCAGTTAAGTACCCTAAACTTAAGCGATCATGTATGAAAAACATTTGACTGACTGGGCAGAAGATTTTCCCGCTTTTTTCAGCGCAATAAAGCTATAGAATACAATCTGTCCTGCTATTTAACGCGTAGCTGGAGGGAGAAAAGACGGGTTAAAACATTTCCCATTGTTTTTTTTTAAATCATTTCACTCCGAGCAAGGCGGAAACGCCACTGATGTGCAGGGGGTTACATAAATGTAAAAAGATTAATTAGAAAAGAGTGAGGAGTACAAACTAGTTAGAAAGGAACAATAGAAAGCAGGTGCGATGATAAATACATAGGTGGAGAGAAAGGGAAGGTTATACGGGGGTGGGGAGAGAGCTAGAGTCCATTGGTTAGTAGATGAGTATTGACTTTGCATTTAAATTTCTGGAGGTTGTAGCCGTCAGGAAAGCAAGAATACGGAAACGAGTTCCACAGGCGGGAAGTGCGAGAGAGGAAGCTGAAGGAGTAGAATTGTCGTCTGCATTTGGCTAACCTGACTGTGAATGGGGGGGGGTACCCAGTTGCCAGTCTGGTTGCACGAGTAAACACCTATTGAGGAGGCATCAGTGACTTAAGCTCGTCCGAGTTGCACGTAAGTGAGAGCAATAAATTAAAGTAGAATTCGGCATTTCTTATTTCGAGAAGATATCGACAGCCCCCCATTGCACTGTTTATGTTCAAACGATTAAGCTACTTTCGTTTCAACCTTTCGCTATCTCCAGACGTTTTACATTAACTGGTTTTCCAACGTTTTTTCGAACACACAACAGGAAGTTCAAGGACACATGACCGGAAGTTTAAAACAAGGGAGGAATTAGTCAAGAATTGTAAGCATTTTCCTCCAGGTTTGTATGATTCTAAAATAGATTTTATGAGGTGCTTATATGAAAACATTTCTTCGGACCTTTCATTTTTTGTTTTGGAAATGATTCTATGGCTAACTTTTTATCTTGGCAAAATCTGCAGACATCAACACAGTTGCAAAGTTTGGCGTTTCTTAATATGCTCCAAGTTCCATAAGGTTTTTTGTCATTTTTTAAAATATTACACCCATGTTTGGCTAGTTTGGTATAATATTTAAGTCTTTCTTGCTTGAATGTAGATTTATGCGTATACTAACTTTATATATATATATATATATATAATAAAATTAATAAAAAATTATCTAAATGTTGGAGAATTTTTGTATTTGTTTTCAACTGAAATTCAAGCCAAAATACGACGTATAGAACGGCTCATGATTAAACTTAATAGACATTCATTGTCTCTTATATTTAACAGTATATGTTTAGAATATATATATATATATATATCTGCCGATCTGCTTAAGTGAAACCTTGGTAGTTTGGTTGGCTCACTAGGTATATTTTACTTATTCTGCTCTGTTTAAGTACTGAGCGCTTTTTTGTTAGTTGATTACACGTCTCGGGTTTTTTTCTTTGGACTACGTGCTGGCTTGGTCCGAATCACTTTGGCTAATGTTCATGTGCTTAGCTCTTTCTTTTTTTATGACCATGTTTCCTTCCACGTAGATCCGCGGAGGGTTTCTGGTCACTTAAGTAGTATAGGGGGTTGCTAATCAGTTTCAGCTGCTTTGTTGTTAATGAAATCAGCAACAGGTACTTCAGAGGGGCAACATGAGACACCCCCATAACAGGAATGGTTGAGTCCACTGATAGTTTTCCCTTCTCATCTCTTTTTGCTGATTTTTTACTGACTGACTTTCTATTGCTGTAGTTTTTCATTTGTCTTGGATGAACATCTCTGTTGTTAGCATGTTGCGGTACCTGGACGCTACAGAGGTTTCACAAGTAGTGCAACTCCTCCAGGATGGCACGTCAATACGTGCCGTTGCAAGAATGTTTGCTGTGTCTCCCAGCACAGTCTCAATAGCATGAAGGAGATTACAGGAGACAGTTTATTCCAGGAGAGCTAAACAGGGCCGTAAAAGATACTTAAACTCGAAGCAGGATCGGTATCTGCGCCTTCGTGCAAGGAGAATCAGCATGAGCACTGCCAGAGCCCTAGGAAATGAACTCCAGAAGGCCACTAGTGTTAATGTCTCTAACCAAACAATCAGAAACAGGTTCCATGAGAGCAACCTGAGGGTCTGACGTTATGTAGGAGGCCCTGTGCTCACTGCCCAGCACCGGAGAGCTCGATTGACATTTGCTATAGATCACCAGAATTGGCAATATGCCATTGGAGCCCTGTGCTCTTCAACGATGAAAGCATGTTCGATCTGAGCACATGCGACAGACGTGAAAGCGTCTGGAGATGCCGTGGAGAACATTATGCTACCTGCAACATCATTCAGCATGACCGGTTGGATGGTGGGTCAGTGATGGTCTGGGGAGGCATATCCCTGGATGGACGCACAGACCTATGTAGGTTAGATAATGGCACGCTGACTGCTATTAGGTATCGGGATGAAATCCTTGGACCAATTGTAATAACCTACGCTGGTGCAGTGGGACCTGGGTTCCTCCTGGTTCACGACAATGCTCGACCTCATGTGACTAGAGTATGCAAGCAGTTCTTGGAGGATGAAAGAATTAATACCATTGACTGACCCCACGTTCACCTGGCGTAAACCCAATAGAAGACCTCTGGGACATTATGTTTAGATCTATCCGGTACCGCCAGGTTGCTTCTCAGACTGTCCAGGAGCTCAGTGATGCCCTGGTTCAGATCTGGGAGGATATCCCCCAGGACATCATCCGTCGTCTCATTAGGAGCATACGTCAACGTTGTCAGGCATGCGTTTCAGCACGTGAGTGCCACAAAAACTACTAAGAATCATTTTGAGTTTCTAAGTGACATTTTGGTAAAATGTACCAGTCTGCTGCATCATTTCTTTACTTTTATTTTTGGGGTGTCTTTGATTCCCCCTTCTATAGGGTCATCATTTTCATTTCTGTCAAGTTATCATTCTGTGGCATCGTTTTGTTACTAATACAAAACCTACTTATTATCAGGAAAGATATTCAAGATGATTTTCCCCTGTTTAGATCTGATGTGTTTTCGAAGTGTTCCTCTAATCTTTTTAGCAGTGTATATATATATATATATATATATATATATATATATATATATATATATACACTACCGTCCATAATTATTAGACCACCCAAGTTTTTAAGAGAAATTATGCATTTTATACCATTTTTAGTATTTATTGCCAATTGAATCATTTTCAATGAAAATAGAATGGTTCTTTTGTTATTATTACTTTGCAAAGTTTTACAAGGCAAGTAAGCAAAGATGAACTCGTCCAAATCACCCTAAATTTTCTTCATTCTTTCATTGATGAAACTGCAAAATAGGTAATTGTAAAATATTTATAAATTCATTTGATGCACGTGTTATTGTGCAATATTACTAAAAAAATTTGTATTTTTATTTACAATAAACTTGGCAATAAATAATATGAAATACATCATTTTTTTAAAACACTGGGGTAGCTTAATAATTATGGCCGCTAGTGTATATATATAGGTATATATTAGAAATAGAACAAAATAATGAGTAGGCCGTTCACTCTCTGTAGTGATTTACTTTTTAATAGTGCTCTATATTTAATACTGCATAATATTTGATAATTTTTTTATTATAAGAACATAAGAGCCATTGTGTTAGAGTGATATCTTATGAGCAGCCCCTCAGGAAGTGAATAATTTTTTTCTGTTATGAAATTACCCAGACAATTAAGGGCTATTTTCGAAAGGTTCTTCTTCTTCTTCTTCTATGTTCTCTGTCCTTTCGGGCCGTAGGCGCTCATGGCTCTCTACGTCTTCCTATACCTGGTGGCTCTTAGTATGTTTTCTCCTGTTACATCTCGCAAGCCCCGTTCCGTCATCCACCTGATCAGCTCTTCAAATATGTTATCCGCTGCCTTCCTCCTCTGTCACTTTTTCCTTCTATCTGGCCTGTTAGCTTCTTCTCCAAGCCATCCTTCCTCATTGCATGTCCCAGGAACTTCAGTTTTCTCTTCCTGATGCTCACTATTAATTTTCTTTTTGCTGCCATTCTTTCCAACACCTCATCATTGTTCACATGCTCGGTCCATGATATCCGCAGCATCCTTCTGTAGAACCACATTTCCGCTGCTTCAAGTTTTTTCTTCGTCTTCCATCATATTGTCCAGCATTCACTGACGTAATGAAGAGCTGACATCACATAGCAATCTAGCACTGTATTCTTTGTTTCTAGTGAAAGTGTCCTGTTTCTTAATACTCTTCTCAGCTCCTTTACATTTATATTCCTGAGATTCAAAAGCACAAGGATGTATTCCAGAAGTTGAGTAATGTATTAAGAAACAGGAAAATTTCACTAAAAACATAGAGGAGAGTACTGGATTACTATTTGATGTCGGTTCTTCAATGCGGCAGTAAATGTTGGACAATATCTTCGAAGATGAAGAAAAAACTTGAAGCAGCTGAAATGTGGTTCTACAGAAGAATGCTGCGGATATCATGGACCGAGCATGTGAGCAATGGCGAGGTTTTGGAAAGGATAGAAACGAAAAGGAAATTAACACTGAGCCTCAGTAAGAGACAACTAATGTTCCTGGGACATGCAATGAGGAAGGAGGGCTTGGAGAACCTGATACTAACAGGCCAGATAGAGGAAAAAGAGACAGGTGAAAACAGCGGATAGCATATTTGAAGGACATGAACCGGTGGATGACAGAACGAGGGTTGCATGGTGCAGCAGGAGAAGGCGTGCAAAGTGCCAGCAGGGATAAGAAGACGTGGAAAAATATGATCGCCTACGTCCTGATAAGACAAGGCACATAGAAGAAGAATATATATGCCAACTGTTAATAAGATATTATAATGTGGATATAAAATGGGGGGTCAATTCTAAATTATAATCAATATATAAACTGATCCCTCATTTTGTGGCCATGCTAGTTTTTATACATTTATATTCTAGATTTATGGTCTTGAGCTAGTGGATGGCAGAGTGTGGTTTGGGTGGTGTAACAGGAGAAAGCGTGCTAAGAGCCACCAGGAACAAGGAGACGTGGAAAGCTATGATCGCCTACCTCCTCAAAGGACAGGGTACATAGAAGAAGAAGAAGAATTAATTCAACAGGAAATAACCTGGCAGAAAAAAATCTATAGATTAATAGTAAGTGATATATTAAAATGACAAAAATCTAGGAGATTAATGACTGGCAATGCTAAAAAGTGTTTCAGAAATATCATCTGTATGTATTCGAAACGGACACATAACAGTCAAATTCCAACTAATTTGGAGCAGCACCCAATAGCACCCAATAGAAAGTAAATCTAATAACGTCGATTTCAAATGTGCGTTGAGGTGCATTGGATATCGGCACTGAACGAGAAATCGGGTAGCCGAGTTCGAAGTCCAGTTGAATTCATTGCATTCCCTTACGCGCAAATATCCTTGGGAAAGGTATTAATCCATCTCTTCCCTCCAGTTATGGGCTAGCCTTGGCTGGCAACCCGTCTACTGCAGAAAGCAATGGCAACCTACTGCGAGATAATCTTCTGCCCAGTCAGTCATGTCTCTCATGCTTTTCTACATCCACCCCACTTTCATGAGTAAACTCTTCCCTCTCCTACTCTCTTCCTGACAGCCCATGCAAACTTTCACTCCTCATAACATTCCTCCTCGTCCACCCCACTCCCAAGCGTATATCACGTATGGCAATTAAATGACTGTAAAATTTTACAAGGCAGCCAAGAAGCGTTTGCTTTGGCCAACCAATAAAAAGAAGAGACTAGCATGGGGAAGAGAGCACAAAACCTGGACACCAGAACAGTTCATCCCATGAACTGTTAATACTGCACAATAACATGATCCCCATGTTATTGTGCAGTATTAACAAATGGACACTTCTATTCCCATTTAGAATTATCCCCTTGGCAACTGTCTGATTATTTCAAATGCCGAAGTTTATAACAGAAGAAAATCTAGGAAATGAATAATTCTATATAATAAGCGAAAAATTATAAAGAAAAGCTTCAAACTAATAAAGAAATAAAGCCGTGAGAAAACTTAAAAGATAAAACGAGAAAACTACATAAAGCCTTAGGATGAAACGAAAGAACAGGGCACTTAAGCCCCAAGTTACAAATATAAAGTTTTAAGGTTGCAGGTTACAAATATGAAGTTTTAAGGTTGCAGGTTACAAATATAAAGTTTTAAGGTTGCAGGTTACAAATATAAAGTTTTAAGGTTGCAGGTTACAAATATAAAGTTTTAAGGTTGCAGGTTACAAATATGAAGTTTTAAGGTTGCAGTTCGTACAATAGTGCAGAAAATCGATAATATAAACAGACCCACACACAAACATCTTGCTTTTATATATATATATATATATATATATATATATATAAAAGCAAGATGTTTGTGTGTGGGTCTGTTTATCTGCCTGTATATCTGTATATTTTTCAGCCCTTTTATTTTAGTTTTTGCTTCGGGTTTGGCTCTAAGTAGGTATAATTGTACTTTTTAGTCTCAGCCATGATACCATTTACTCAGAGGACTTATTTAGTCTTCAAAGTTCAGTTTACGATTAAAAAAAGATTATTTGATATCGATACCCTGAAATCAAAATTTGACTTACATCTATTCATTTTTCTTTCAGTTTACGGTTTCGCTTTAACTGGAAACAACTATTGCTTTTTAGTCTTTCGTGCCAACGTCCAAAGAGACTGAGCTCCAGGACCATGGATTCGTTTTAAAGCTTTCATTCACCCGAGCAACGCCGGGCTATACTGCTAGTTGTAAATAAACTTACGGCTATACTAATTTCAAAACAGGACTTTCCTTGAGATAACTGAAGCTAATCAGCGTTTAGTCAGGTCAGTTATTTAAACGGGTGACTGATTGAGAAATGTTGATTATAATAGAGAATCAATCTCCCGATTGTATATTATATAACAACAAGAGTCCATGATGGTCACAAAGTCAGGGATCAGTTTATGTATTGATTATAATAGAGAATCAATCTCCCGAATATATATTATATAGCAACAACAGTCCATGATGGTCACAAAGTCAGGGATCAGTTTATGTATTGATTATAATAGAGAATCAATCTCCCGAATATATATTATATAGCAACAACTGTCCATGATGGTCATAAAATAAGGGATTGAACGTAATGTTTACAACGGTCCTGGATATAGAGTATCCTCTTGGCATCTGTTGACCATGTCTGTCATAGTATATGGATATAGAGTATCCTCACCGCACGTAATCTGTGCAATGAAACAACATCCAAGATTATCACTCCCGAATCAGACACTGTCTTGAATCGGATTTGATCTCGAATAATCGGAAACATATGTCCGCCTTTTATACACGTCGCATTGAATACTTTCAGTTTCCTGATTGGTTAAGCCTTCTATTGGTGAACTATAAAATGGGTTTTGCTCATGGGTGTCATCACAGTATACAATGGATCCAAAAGAACCAACAGCAATATCTACAATATCTAATGATTGGAATATTTTCAGCAGGCAACCCTGATGAAAATTCGAAAAAAGAGCTTAGAAGTACAATGTGAGGTTGCGTTTAATAGCGGCATGGCAGATCCTGCGCAAGAAATAAAGGCATAAATAGTCTTTCACAACGGGCTTAGCATCTGAATATCATACAAGGAAGAACTCCATAGTCGCCTTACACTAACGGATGCATACATCATAAACATGAGGGTGGGGCTGAATCGTTCAGTGGCTGACTTAAAAAATGAGATGCTCGAGTTGCGAAATCTCACATGCATTAATTTCAAATAGTATCATGGCTTTGTTTTTTCTAGATTCAAAAGCGGGGCTGAAAATGTGATTGGCTGAATATGAAGGAGTGATGCTAGAGCTGTGAAATCTTGCAGGCAATAATTTTAACTCTTCATATGAACGATAGTATTGTTCATTTTCGAGCTCAGAAGGAGGGCTGAAATGTTGATAGGTTGATTATGAAGGAATGATGCTAGAGCTGTGAAATCTTGCAGGCAATAAATTTAACTCTTCATATAAACAACAGTATTGTTCATTTTCCAGCTCTGCAAAAGGGCTGAAATGCTGATAGGCTGACTATGAAGGAATGACGATAGAGCTGTGAAATCTTGCAGGCAATAATTTTAACTCTTCATATGAACGATAGTATTGTTCATTTTCGAGCTCAGAAAGAGGGCTGAAATGTTGATAGGTTGACTATGAAGGAATGATGCTGGAGCTGGGAAATCTTGCAGGTAATAATTTTAACTTTTCATATGAATAACTGTATTGTTTATTTTCTCGCTCAGAAGGAGGGCTGAAATGTTGATAGGTTGCCTATGTGGGATTGATGCTAGAGCTGTGAAATCTTGCACGTAATAATTTTAACTCTTCATAGGAATAACTGTATTGTTTATTCTCTCGCTCAGAAGGTGGCCTGAAATGTTGATAGGCTGAATATGAAGGAGTAATGCTAGAACTGTGAAATCTTGCAGGCAATAATTTTAACTCTTCATATGAACGATAGTATTGTTCATTTTCGAGCTCAGAAGGAGGGCTGAAATGTTGATAGGTTGATTATGAAGGAATGATGCTAGAGCTGTGAAATCTTGCAGGCAATAAATTTAACTCTTCATATAAACAACAGTATTGTTCATTTTCCAGCTCTGCAAAAGGGCTGAAATGCTGATAGGCTGACTATGAAGGAATGACGATAGAGCTGTGAAATCTTGCAGGCAATAATTTTAACTCTTCATATGAACGATAGTATTGTTCATTTTCGAGCTCAGAAGGAGGGCTGAAATGTTGATAGGCTGATTATGAAAGAATGATGCTAGAGCTGTGAAATCTTGCAGGCAATAATTTTAACTCTTCATATGAAGAACGGCATTGTTTATTTTCCAGCTCTGAAGGATGGCTGAAATGTTGCTATGTTGACAATGAAAGAATTATCCTAGAGATGTGAAATCTTGCTGCCAATAATCAGAATATGTGTGTATAACGTAAGGGGCATACTAGAAGAAGAAATAAAACCAGGGCTTCACAAGTCTATAGACTCTTTGATAATAGACTCTCCGTAATACTACGCTAATAAACTTCAAAAAATAAACTTTGATTGATGCTCAAGGCGGATACAATGCTTATGCCTAGTAACAACAACGAACCAAATATAAACACGACACGACAACAACGAACCAAATATAAACAGAGAATGATTCCAAACCTTTATTTCCCCTGAGGAAGTGTTTAAATCCAAACACTGAAACAAACATATGATTGTAGGGAAGAGGACATATATAAAAAAGAAATTATGTACATGTTCTAAAAAATAATATATATATATATATATATATATATATATATATATATATATATACTTTGCATTCACTTACGCACTGGTACCCTTGGGAAAGGTATTAATCCGTCTCTTCCCTCCAGTTATGGGTTAAATAACTGAGGTCTTTTGTTCATGTGATCTGTGGCAGACGTCTGCAATGATTGTTTGTTATCAGCAGTTCCAAAATGTGTGGATGGTGCTACACAAGCCTTCACCAATTTAAACAGTTCTTTGTATGGTTGTCTAATTGTGTTAGACGCTCATACGTCGAAATCGACGGGAGAGTCCATAATATATATATATATATATATATGAAGACAGAGACCAATTTTCCTGACGAGCCGTGGTCGCTTGTTGGCTTTTGCTTAGATTTTCTGTCTTTGTTTGCTCTACTTCTGTATTGAGCGCTTAGGGTTTTCGTCTTAAGGGTTTTTTTTTCTTTCTTACAAGTCCTTGGTGCTTGATTTTTTGTTCATGTACTTCGTTTGTTTCTTTTTTTGCTTCCCATCCCCCCCCCCCCCCGAGTGTGTCCTCGGTGAGTTATACAAGACGATTTAAATTATAGCTTGATTAATACTAGTTTTACTATTGGTATTGTTGTTGCTATAGTTATTATTATTATTATTATTATTATTGTTATTTTTTCATCATATTTCGATTTCTGCTTTGGTCTCACTACCAACCAAGTCTTCGGGGAGACCTAAGGCAGGTCGTGGCGTGTTGTTATGGCTCCATTTCATGTTTTTCTATCTTCCCTATCATCCCCAGCATTACATAGATAAAGTTTTCCTTAGTGTGTGGGCTGTACTTAATAAGACAATTTTTTGTATATATCTTAAGCTGGGGTTTCCAGGGATTCTTTCAATGTGTTGTTTTGTTCCATTTTTTTATCATTCCAAGTGCACCTACTATCACTGGGACAACTCTTGTTTTAAATTTCCACATTTTTTCTATTTCAATTTCAGGGTCTTTATTATTATTATTATTATTATTATTATTATTATGTCATTTTTCATCATATTTCGATTTCTGCTTTGGTCTCACTACCAACCAAGTCTTCGGGGAGACCTAAGGCAGGTAGTTGCGTGTTGTTATGGCTCCATTTCATGTTTTTCTATCTTCCCTATCATCTCCAGCATTACATAGATAAAGTTTACCTTAGTGTGTGGGCTGTACTTAATAAGACAATTTTTTTATATCTCTTAAGCTGGGGTTTCCAGGGATTCTTTCAATGTGTTGTTTTGTTCCGTTTTTTATCATTCCAAGTGCACCTACTATCACTGGGACAACTCTTGTTTTCAATTTCCACATTTTTTCTATTTCAATTTCCAGGTCTTTATATTTTGACAGTTTTTCAAATTCCTTGATTGCTATGTTACAATCCGCTGGACAAGCCATATCAATTAATAGACAGGTTTTCTCCTTCTGGTTTTTAATAATAATGTCTGGCCTGTTTGCTTCAATTTTTCTGTCTGTGTAGATGGTGTAATCCCATAGAATGGTTACATCTTCTATATCTGTAACCGGTGCTGGGTGATGTTCATACCAGTGTTTGCCTACAGCTTTTCCATAATGTTTGCATATTGCCCAACTCTATCGTGGCGATTTTTATATTCATTTGGGGCAAGCACAGGACAGCCTGAGATTAGGTGGTCTATTGTTTCTTGGTGTTTATCACAAAACCTGCATTTTGGATCCATATTATTATGCATAATATTTGCCTGAAAGTTTCTCGTGAAAAGACTTTGGTCTTGGGCTGCAAGAATAAAGCCTTCAGTTTCAGACTTTAATCCAGATGCACGTAACCATCGATGAGTATTAACTTTGTCAACATTGGATTTATTGGCACGTACTGGATATTGGCCATGCAGAGGTTTGTCTTGCCAGCGCTGTTTCATCTTTTCAAGAGCTTTATCTTTGGCTTTCATTTTCATATTTTTTGCCGCAATAGTTGGTTCTTGGCTTCTGTTTTGCTTTTCTACAGAATCTACTAACTGTAAATCTTGTTTGTATTTACTGCCTTCTTTTATTATTGAATATTTTTTCTTTCTTTCTTCATGTTGCCTTACTAATTGTATCATCCAATCCTTTGTTGTTTCTATGTATGTTAGTAAGCCAATAGTTGTTGTCTTGTATGACAATTCCAGCTGAATAAGACCCCTTCCACCTTCTTTACGGGGTATGTATAGACGGTCTACATCAGCCTTTGGATGATGCATCTTATGCTTAGAAAGAAGCTTTCTTGTTTTAGCATCCATTCGTCTGATGTCGTTTAGAGTCCAGTTTAAGATGTTGAAGCTATATTGGACAACTAGGATTGCAAGGCTATTAATGGCCATAACTCTGTTCTGTGAATTTAATTCAGTTTTTAATATCATTCGTAGCCTTCTATATTACTCTTTACGCACTATTTCTTTCATTTTTTTATGGTGAATGTTTTCGCTCTCATTTACACCTAGGTATTTATAAGCTTCTGCTGGTTTTAATTCTTTTATTGTTACAGCAGGGTCTAGGCTAATTGAGGATGTTTCTTGTATTGATCCACGTAAAACTGTAGCTTTAGCACATTTATTCAAATTAAATTTCATTCCAATGTCTTCGCTGAAGCATTTTACAGTTTGCAGAAGACCTTCCAGCTCATTATCATTCTTAGCATATAACTTCAAGTCATCCATGTAAAATAGATGGCTTATTTTCTTTTGTCCTATTTTATAACCACATTCTGTCTTATTAAGTTGACTGGTTAGTGCTATTAATGATATGCAGAATAGTAAGGGAGATAAAGAATCACCTTGAAATATACCTCTTTTGATGTTTATTTCATCAGACTTATAGGTTCCATTTATATGATTGATGTAAAGGGTTGTTTTCCATATAGACATGCACTGTTTGATGAAATTGATGATGACGGGCGATATCTTGTATATATTTAAAGTCTTTAAAATCCAGTAATGTGGCACACTATCGAATGCTTTTCGGTAGTCTATCCAGGCAGTACTAAGATTTTTCTTTGTACTGTAGCAGTTTTCCAGGATCATTTTGTTAATTAGCAATTGGTCTTTACAGCCATAACAGCCACGTTTGCACCCTTTTTGTTCAAGCGGTATCATGTCATTTCTTTCTAAGAATAAATATGTTTGTTTTGTTAAAATAGATGTTAGTAGTTTATATGTTGTCGGAAGACATGTAATTGGTCTGTAGTTTTTCGGGTTGTTTGTGTCACCATTCTTGGGTAGAAGAAATGTAATTCCTTTTGTCATCCATGCAGGAATTTTAGTGGGATCGTCAACCATTTCTTGGAGTTCTTTGGCTATATTTTTATGTGCTGCATTTAAATAATATAGCCAAAAGTTAGGAATTTTATCTATACCTGGAGTTTTCCAATTGTGTGCTTTTTTTAGTGCAAATTTAACATCATCTTCTCTAATTCCAGACCATGTCTGTTCGGGTTTATTCTTCATTCGTTCTATCTCCTGCGTAATCCAATGTACTTCCTTGCTAGGTTCTTTAGGGCAAGCCCATATCTTTTCCCAGAACTGTGTGACTTCTTCCATTCTGGGGGGTACTGTCACTTCAATTCTTTTTTTACCTATTTCCCTGTAAAATCTCTTTGTATCAGTCTGAAAGATCTTGTTTTGTCTGTAAAATTTTGCTCTTTTTTCATAGCGTCTTATTCTTTGAGCCTTCAGTTGGATTTTTTGCTTTATTTTTTCTTTATTTGATAAGACGTCATTTTCATTCCTGATGTTATATTTTTTTTCGGCTCTTCTTTTCCTAGTTCTTACATTTATTCCTCTACTCAGTTCATCCAGTACTGACAGTTCACTTCTTAGTTGTTCGATTTTTTTTCGATTTTTCTTTTCCAAGGTGGATCTTCACGTCTGCGTGACTGCCTTGTTTTTATTTTGATGTTTAATTTTCTTGTTGCTGCTGTTGCTGATGCATATATTACTTCGTTAAGGTTTGTATTCGGGTCTTCATCCAGTATTGATTTCAGTGCTGCATTGTACAATTTAATAGTTCGGAGGTTTTGTTTTGTTAGTTGGAATTTTGGGAGCTGTTCACGTTCCTCCATTGTAATACTTTGTATTTGACTTAGCTGGTTTTTTATTTCTATCTTGGCTTCCTGTATATTGTTCTTATTTTCCGTCAAATAATTATCTTCGATGTGTTCTGAACTCATTTTATTTTTGTCTTTTAACTGACTCAGACTCAGATCGCACCTTTCCAGCACTTTTAGACTTACATCATTATCTTCGCAGTGATTTGCGTGTTTCACGGTTTCTACATTATGACCTGTGATTTGTTTGATGTTATTACTTTTTATTTCTGGTTCCGGTTCCTTTTCATATTTTGTTGATTCGACTCTTCTTGTTACAATTCTTTTAATTTCGTGAATCTCAGCCTCTGACAGTCGGTTATTACGAATAATGTACCTACGTACATTGGCCAATTTATTTTCGTCAATATACTTTCTATTTGTTTGACCAACTTTTTCACGCCAAATGTCATATGTTTGGCGAGTCATGTTATTATTATTATTATTATTATTATTATTATTATTATTATTATTATCTTTTTTCTTTTTTTAATTTATTTTTTATCTCTTTTTTTAGGTTTATCTGTCTAACTTTTCATTTTTCTATATTTAATTAGAATTTTTATCTTTTAGTAATTTTAATTATTTTAACTGAATTTATAAATTAATATGAATTTCGAAAATAATAGTAATAATTGTTATTTTTTCAAATTGTATTAAAATTATGATGTACAATATATTTTTGTACCGTGAATATATCCCATTATATTTGAAACTAAATTCCCATGTTAAATTTTCCACGTCATGTTTTTCTAAGAAAACAGACGAGTCGTTAGAGACGCTGTGTTGATACATAAGGTTAACATTTTATTTCTTTGGATACTGTTTATTTTATTTTTATTTTGTTTATTTGTCCTTTATTTTTTTTTTCTTTTTGTCCTATTTGTTTTCTCTCCCTTCCATTAATCATTCGTCAGCTTTTTTTTTATCCTTGCTTTTTTTCTATTATTTGGGGTTCTTTTTAAATGAGCGAGAATTTTTTTGTAAATTTCCGTTACAAATGTCTATTCTAAATATGGATATATGAGCGTCTGTGTAAAAAAAAATTGATGGGGTGGGGATATTTTGAGGATCATCTGTTGTATCATTTGGGTCTGACGAGCCGAAACAATAACATCATTATGCGGTAAAACATGTATTGATCATTGAAATAGTAGTAAATAAAAAATGTTTTCTAAATTATATTACTCTGTTAAATTAAACAAATGAATTTAACATTGAGTTCTTTTGAGTTCGTCTCTATCGGAATTTACCTGGATCGTATACCAAGTGTACTACGTTATATATATATATATATATATATATATATATATATATCCAAGTGAATAAAGAACGAAGAAAATATAAACAACGTTCAAAACAATTATTTAAAACAGTGCTCAATATAGAAAGTGAGCTATTTAGAACATGTACAAAATAGCTTTTACTACCTGATGAGATATTGTCATTTCAATGTTGAAACAAAATGTATATTTTGTAGTAGATTGTAATTTGTACATGTTCTGAAATATAATTTATAATATATATATATATATATATATATATATATATATATATATATATATATATGGGGGCGTGGATAAAGATAGTGAGAGATAGAGAGAGGGAGAAATAGTGAAGACACAATCATTTGGCAAACAAAAATAATTTGTAATTATTGCAAATCGTTAGAGATAGATAGATAGATAGATAGATAGATAGATAGATAGATAGATAGATAATGAACGTACGAGAATACAATAAACGAATAGTCGAAATCATATATATATATATATATATATATATATATATATAGATAGATAGATAGATAGATAGATAGATAGATATGAAGAGACTTAGATAAATAATGAATGTGCGAGAATACAATAAACTAATAGACGAAATCATAAATAGCTAGCTAGCTAGATAGATAGATAATGAACGTACGAGAATACAATAAACGAATAGACGGAATCAGATAGATAGACAGACATACAGATAGATAGATAGATAGATAGATAGATAGATAGATAGATAGATAGTTATGAAGAGACTTAGATAAATAATGAACGTACGAGAATAGAATAAACTAATAAACGAAATCATAAATAGCTAGCTAGATAGATAGATAGATAATGAACGTACGAGAATACAATAAACGAATAGACGAAATCAGATAGATAGACAGACATACAGTTAGATAAATAGATAGATAGATAGATAGATAGATAGATAGATAGATAGATAGATATGAAGAGACTTAGATAAATAATGAACGTACGAGAATAGAATAAACTAATAAACGAAATCATAAATAGCTAGCTAGCTAGATAGATAGATAATGAACGTACGAGAATACAATAAACTAATAGACGAAATCAGATAGATAGATAGATAGATAGATAGATAGATAGATAGATAGATCTCGATATGTAAAGTTCGAAATTTATTTCTCTGAAAAGTGTCAAGTACATTTTCTTTTCGCAGAGATTCAGCTTTGAATTGCCGACAATCTACTGATCTATCTATCTGCGCTGAAGCTCATAGATTCTAGGTAAATATTAATATAAAAATTGCAGGGGATCTTATACTAGTTAAAATCAGATGCCAGATTAAGTCCAATATTATAACATATACTCTTTAGATTGTATCAAGTATCTGTAAATATATAGCGGTACTGGATCGTATGTGACAGCAAAATTCAACGCGTTGACAAATAGTAGACTTTTGAATATATAAAATAGATTCAAGTGAAAAATATTTTCTAGCATGCCACAATGATTCAAATCTCCAAAAGGCCGAAATGAATTGCAAATAAATTTGAATATATAATCGAATGAAATATAATTATAGCTTAAGTTTTTCAGAATAATTAATTTAATTGACAACAACAGTCATTATTTATGACTCAAGCTAATATATTTTTCTATGGAAGAAATAAAACAACCGATATTTACTAATAGATACAAAAATAAACACATCTATACTTTCCCTATCGACTTAAATATATAATAATCGAATATTTATAGATAGCCCCAAGTATAAACAATACCAATGTTGACCTATAGACCAAATTGAAAGTTCGACTTCTGGGTTCATTTATAAAAATAACAAATAATTGTCTGTGGACTAAAGTAATTTCTTTTAAAGTCATTTCGTCGTTAATCACACAGTGTGAACTGATATGTCGCAAAATTCACCAGACATCCAACCTAGAAGAGAAATAGAGAATCGTAGAATGTCTTAACTATGTTTATAAAAATAAAGTATTATTTTTGTTCAGACCTTTAATTATTGATTAAGTCTCTGATTTAATAATTAAAATCTATAATACGTAGGGTTATTGTTAAGATGAATATATAATCAGTTTATTTATATACATATAAATAACTTGGTTTTAAAACATTAGGCGGATCTGAGGCAGACTACCACTATGTTTAATTTCGTTGTTTTTCAGTTTTTTTCTTTACTTTTTACAGCGCAGTCCTATTGATTGTTACTTAAAATTTCCGATTATCAAAAAAAACAAAAAACAAATATTGAAAAATTACAATATAAAAACAATTTTTTGGCGGGGAGGTCAGTTTCTCAAACAACGTTAAAGTAAATTGATCCTCCATTTTCAATCCACTCGCGTTGGGGTCGCTTTGTTCATGTTACTTTCGTTGTTTTTCATTTTTTTTCTTTTTTACTTTTTTCAGCGCAGTCCTATTGATTGTTACTGAAACTTTCCGTTTATCAAAAACAAATTTGAAAAATTACAATATTTAAACAAATTTGGTGGGGGGGGTCCGTTTCTTATACAACGTTTATGTAAATCGATCCTCCATTTTCAAACCACTATAAGGTTGTATAAGAAACTGCACTCCCCCTCGCCTAAAATTGTTTAAATATTGAACATTTTGCAAATCTTTTTGTCATTCGTAAAGTTTAAGGTGTAAAAGTTAATATAGCACTAAAAAAAAGTTTTAAAAAATTGATAATTAACAAATTTACAGGTGGCGGTAATGTCGTACCAGCGACTGGTTTCAAAATGGAGGCTCGATTTACTATAACGTTGTATGAGAAACTGTTCCCTCTAAAAAATATTTAAATATTGAAATTTTTCAAAATTTTTGGTCAATCGTTAAGCTAATGGGGAAATCGATAGGAATGCGCTGAAAAAATTTAAAAAATGAAAAACAACGAAATTAAACGTGGTGGCGCTCTGCTTCAGGTCTGCTGAAAACATTCATATAATTTTCGACAAAAATACTAACTAAAACTAAAAGATCGTTGAATTAACATCTTAAAGACGGACACTTTTGGGTAGACCGAACGGCCATGTTCTTTTTTTTTTACGTTTATTGCATGAAAACATTGTGCAAATATATTCCTTTATTTGCTTTTTTTTTTTTTGAAAGATATAAAATAAAAGGAGCTATGCAGTGAAATTAATTAAATCAGCAAGTTTACAATATCACAGCAACGTTCATTAGGCATTTTTCCTAAAGCCGAATAGCAAATTTGGCTCCATTTTTTTGCTGACAGACGTACACATGCGGAACCATTGATGTAAGCATCTCTGTAGATATTACATGATAGGTAACGTCATTAAAACAATAAAAGACACTAATACAAAGTCGCATACGTAGACACGCCATTATTCAAGCTAGATTATTACGCATGCGTGAACTTATAGTTGAAATTATTAGTCTTCAGAGGTATATATATGACTAGAGAGAAGCAGTTAAAATATACATAGGTGGGGAAAAACGGGATATATCAATGTTTTCGTTGTTCATTCAATCCACAAGAATCTGTCGATATATCTTCACCGCCCGTATATATATATATATATATATATATATATATATATATATATATCAGAAATCAGATATATAGTGTATCAAGGCAGCAAATAATCTTCTAGACGTATACTGTTAAATATAAGAGACAATGAATGTCTTTATGTTTAATCATGAGCCGTTCTAAACGTCGTATTTTGGCTTTAATTTCAGTTTAAAGTAAAGAAAAATCCTCCAACATTTCGATAATGTTTTATTAATTTAGTTCTAATAATAATAATCGTCTTAATAACCTCTCTGAAGATGGCTCATGTGACATATATATATATATATACATGCAAGAATCATAATACCCATAAAATGAGAAAACTCAAACGATAGCCAAGTCCATGCGAAAAACGGAAGCCGCTAAAATGGTGAAGTTCATACCTTAAAGAAAAAGAGACATACAAGTCCACCAACAAACATGAAAAGTAATTGAAACTCACCTGAAGCGAGCTGAATGTAGAATGCTCCTCATGCCAATAACATTTCTACCGAGCTTCTCTACGGCATATGATTTCATTTAATTTATTATGTTCCTCTCGAATTTATTTTTAAACTGGGGTCATCAGGAGAATGTGCACCGTTTCAGGGCCTTTCTCTCAACGATTTCACTTGCACACTGGTCCCCCTCACTAATGTGAGGCCCCATTATAACGATATACAAGTGCGTCGTAGATATACAAATTCATATGTCTAAAAGCGAAATGAGATTTACGAAAAATTTCGAAAAACGGCAAACTTTGTATTCTGAGAATGCAACGTGAACCTCATTACGCATTCACAATCAGTCATGATATTTCTTTCTTCTCAGCTCTTTACGTAATGTTTTGCTAATGATATTGTTTAGCATACACCACGCTTCCAATCCGGATGCTAGTGAAAATTTGATTCATGGCAGCTTGGGTTGCGTCCCATCCTTTAATTCAACAGCTTGGATATCCTCTGCACTGTGACATGCATCCTGGCATTGGCTTTCCTACGTCTTATCTGCGTTGGCAGATTGCTGCTCCTGAAGCGTTTTCAGAGAAGCGCAAACCATTTTTGTAAGGTGAATCTTCGCTCCCTTTTGGGACCTGAATTTCCGACCACAAACACATTGTTTGTTTCTCATTTCGGGTTCGTTGCAGATTGACCCGTTTTGATTCATCAACCTGCCTCACTTTCAGTGAATCCTGAGGGTATTTCTATATATTTTCTCTTTTAGCAATTGTTAATGAACTATGGGTTGCTGACCCGGTGAGATCATCTGGTTTTTCCGAGTGCCCCCTGTTAGTCTGTTCCTAACCGTCATTCAGTCTAATCCTGAAGCCAACGGATGAGCCGTGTATTTGAAGAAGTAAATTACTGAAAAGTAATTGAAACTGACCTGAAGTGAGCTGAATGTGTAATGGTCCTTATGCCAATAACATTTCCACCGAGTTTCTCTCCGGTATATGATTTCATTTAATTTATTGTGTTCCTCTCGAATTTATTTTTAAACTGGGGTCATCAGGAGAGAATGTGCAACGTTTCGGGGCCTTCCTCTCCACGATTTCACTTGCACACCGGCCCCATTATAACGATATACAAGTATTTGGTAGATGTACAAATTCAAATGTCTAACGGCGAAATGAGATTTACGAAATATTTCGAAAAACAACAAACCTTGCGTTCACCTTCAGTCATGATATTTCTTTCTTCTCAGCTCTTTTCGTAATGTTTTGCTAATGATATTGTCTAGCATACACCACGCTTCCAATCCGGATGCTAGTGGAAATTTGATTCTTGGCAGTTTGGGTTGCGTCCTATCCTTTAGTTCAAAAGATGGATAAGGCCATGAACACCGCTAAAATGTTTAAGTCCATACCTGAAAGAAAAAGAGACATACAAGCCCACCAACGCACATGGGCATTAATCTGATTCTTTCTCGCAAAGGATTTCGAAAGTTCTTTTAATATACATCAATTCATATCCTAAGGATACTTTGATTAAAATAAATGTTCATTAAATTATTTCAATTCTCAGTAAGACGTTTAATGTTTTCCTGTACTGAAGGGTTCGCAAGATGAGAACAGGTTCGATTCCTGCCTCTCCCATTTTCTTCTTTTTTTCTTTTTATTTATTCATTCGGTACCCTATTTGATTTCGGCGATCAAATTCCCGGATGAAATGCACCTTATTCCGACTCAACTTTCCAATTTCTTCCCGGTCTTTATTATTTTATCTAATTTATTTTTTTGTGTCTACTTTTATTATCTACTGTTTTTATATTTCTGTATATGTCTGCTCGATGGTTGTTTATTTTTGCTGTCTTTTTTTTTTGTTTTTTTTTTGTTTTGTTTTTGAAACTAATGAACAGGGCTGATTGCGCGCTAAAACAAAGTAAGAACCTTCCGGCCCGGCCAATCAAATTCATCCTTTCTTGATTGGGCTTCATGTTTGTTCGTTCGTATCCGCTAGCAACACTGATTCTTGCATACATACATACACACACACATACATACATACATACATATATTTATATGTGTGTGTGTGTGTGTGCGTGCATTTATATGATACATCATTTGCACGCATTCGTTATAACCTAATACTAAAACTATAAAATGTATTTATACGCGTCTGGTAACTGTAATATACGCGTTGAGATAAAATATTTACCAAAATAGTTCACGAACACAACGTAGAAATATATTAATGCAAATGAGTGGAAACACATTTTTTCCTCTGATACTGATTGTGCATCCCTCCTCTAAAATATGCATTTACTCGTTTGCATTTTTAAATAAAACCGTCCAAAATATTGAAAACCATTGAGACATCTAGAAGCATCTGCAAACACAAAGAAAACAGCCGATCGTATAGGACGAATACTCACACAAACATACATACATATTCACACGCACAAACACAAACATGCAAACGTACACACACTCACATAGGCATATAAAATTTATTACATATCAAAAATTCAAGTTTACGATCAATATGTATATATATATGCGTTACTCTTCAGCAATGAATTAAGTTCTACCGGTGACTGGCATGTGTATACACCACTTATATATAACACGCTAAAATTTCGCTTCTCTCATTCTGTGTGTCTTAGGTAGTAGAGACTCCGATTGTCACTAAATCGGTCGAGTTTCGATCCCGGCCAGAAGGAAGTAGATGTCTAGCCACAGATATGAACTGTGATACAGAGAAAAAGGCTTGTATGTAAATGACAAATATATGCTCTCATTAGCATTGAACTCTCTGGAAAAAAAGAATTTTAAAATCAGTTACCATTTTTGCAATTTACCCGTTACACTCCAGCAATTGAGTTTTGGTGAATGGCGTGTGTATACACCGCTTATATATAACACGCTTAAATTTCCCCTTTTATTCCCTGCTCCTTAGGGAGTACAGACTCTGATTGACAACAAATCGGTCGAGTTTCAATCACGGCCAGAAACTAGTGGACGCCTATTCACACTGATGAGCTGTGATACAGCGAAACAGGCATGTATGTGGATGACGAATATATTACGATTGAGCACTCTAGAGAGGAAAATTTTCAAACAACAGTTTCGATTTATGCATTACTCTTTAGCAATGAATTGTGTTCTTTCGGTGACTGGCGTGTGTATACAACGCTTATATATAACACGCTTAAATTTCCCCTTTAATTCCCTGCTCTTTAGGGAGTAGAGACTCTGACTGACAACAAATCGGTCGAGTTTCAATCACGGCCAGAAATAAATAGATGTCTAGTCACACTGATGAGCTGTAATACAGCGAAACAAGCTTGTATGTAAACGACACCAATATATATATATATATATATATATATAACGCAAATCTAAAGCTATTAAGTTTCGGTGTTCGATACACCATCATCAAGCAGTAAACATTTAAAGATTTTCGGTGCCTGATGATGGTGTATTGAACACCGAAACATAATAAATTTGAATTGCGGGATGCTATTCCTATAACAATTATAATAACTATATATTTATAAATACTCTACTTTTGTATTGAGCATTTTTATATAAAGTACATTTTAAACTGTTCAATATATATCCATTCGTTTAATCCACTTACAAAACATCACTCAATATCCCTGAGCCTGACAGAAAGATGGCGTTACTAATAGAAAACCCTTATGATTTTTATGAAGTACTAACCTTCAAACGGCACGTGACAAAAATTAGACCCAATCGGATTATTGGTTTACAAATTACAGTTATTTAAGTGAAGCTAGTGTCGCAAATTTTTGAAAACAATGAAAAAATCTGAATTTCGTGTGTTGATAAGGTGTTGCTCTCTGATGGGAAAGAATAATGTTGAATCAAGGTAATGTCTTTGTACGTGTTATTCGGACTCTGCTCCGTCGGAAACAACGATTGAGTTTCTAGGTTGAATTTAAACAGACACAAATGATGCTTAGATCTCAGGTCACCCCACATCCCCCTGTCCTAATACTTTTGCACACTACCGGTAGTGTGCAAAAATGTTACGAGAGGGGTAATTTCAAAATTTATTTTGATGCCTCATAAAAGGTAAATTAGTTCTTGTCCTAATACGCTTGCACAGTAACATATATATATATATATATATATATATATATATATATATATATATATAGTTATAGTTATTATTATTGTTATAATAATTGCATAATGCCAATCTAAAGCTATTAAGTTTCGTTGTTCGATACACCATCATCAAGCAGTAAACATTTAAAGATTTTTAGTGCCTGATGATGGTGTATTGAACACTGAAAGATAATAGCTTTTGAACTGCGAGATGCTGTTCCTATAACAATTATAATAAGCATATATTTATAAATCCTCTACTTTTGTATTGAGCACTTTTTATAGAAAGTAAATATTAAACTGTTCAAAATATATATATAGACATTAGATTAAACCACTTACAAAACATCACTCAATATTTCTTGTGGCTGATATAAAGATCGCTTTACTAATAGAAAATCCTTATGATTTTTATGAAGTACTAACTTTCAAATGACACGTGACAAAAATTAGACCCAATCGGATTATTGTTTACAAATTACAGTTATTTAAGTGAAGCTACTGTTGCAATTTTTCAAAACAATGGAAAAATCTGGATTTCGTGTGTTGATAAGGTATTACTTTCTGATAAGAAAAAAAAAATTAATCGTCTTATCCCGAGCAACGCGGTAACGCCACTGGTGTGCAGGGGGCTACATAAGAGTAAAAAGATTAGATAGGAGGAGAGTAAAGAGAAAGACGAACCAGTTAGAAAGTAGCAACAGAAAGATGGAAGAACAGGTGTGATGACAGGTGCAAAGGTGGAGAGAAAGGAAAGAATATACCGGGTGGTGTAGAAAGAACTAGGGTCAGGGTGGTGAAGACATGGGTATTGATATTGCATTTAAATTTCTGGAGGCTGTAACCGTCAGGAAAGCAAGAATATGGATGCTAGTTCCACAGGCAGAAAATGCGAGAAAAGAAGCTGCAGGAGTAGAATTGTCGCCTGCATTTGGTTGATCTAACTGCAAATGGATGAGACCCAGCTGCCAGTCTGGTTGCACGAGTAAACACCTGTTGCAGAGGCACCAGTGACTTAAGTTCGTTGGAGCAGAAGCCATGAAAGTATTTAGAGAACAGACAGAGGGAAGCCGCATCCTGTCGATGGGGAAATGGCTGGAGTCGAGCCGCCGAGCTGGTACCTATTACATTACTGATTCGCCTTTGGAGCCTGTCAAGAACGCCGAGATGAACAGCAGGGGCGCCTGACCATATATGGCAGCAGTACTTCTTGCACGGACGAATGGTTGATTTGTATATATGCAGGATGGGTCCAGGCGGAAAAAAACATCCTGATCCGACACAATGACTCAACCTTCCTAGCGGTGGATTTAGCTATTGTTTCAATGTAATGGTTCCACTTGAGATCGGAAGAGAGGGTAAGGCCGAGGAGGTGCAGTGTATTCCTCTCAGAAAGACTCGCTTGGTCCATGCTTATGGGAGGCAGGAGAGGTTGCCTGTGATGATTGACAGGCAGCAGCTTGGTCTTAGACGCATTGAAATTTACACGCCACTTCTTACCCCAATCCACCACAGAATGTAGATCCCTCTCAAGATCAGCAGCGAGGTTATGTTTGTTCGCCACGCCGGATTTCTTAATGATGCGGGAGTAAATTGTGGTATCATCTAAACAGATACAAATGATGCTGAACGCCCAGGTCGCCCAAAATCGGCAGTTGTCCCGAAAAACACACAAAATAAATTCCACAAAGTCATTCTGGTCAATTGTCATCTGACATTGCGTCAGGTAGCAGATGGGTTAAGCATATTACAAGGAAGTGTATTCACCAATTTGGATGAAAATGTTCAAGTGAGAATGCTATGTTCAAAGTGGGTGCCGCGTTTGCTCACAGTCGATCAAAAACAACAACGCGTTGACGATTCAGAGCGTTGTTTGCAACTGTTCCAACGCAACAAGAAAGAGATTTTGCGTAAATATGTGACAATGGATAAAACATGAATCCCCTGCTTTACTCCGGAGTCAAATCGGCAGTCAGCTGAGTGAACAGCAGCAGCAGGTGAAAGCCGTCCAAATAGACCAAAGACGCAAGCATCAGCAGGCAATGTTTTCGCCTCCGTATATTGAGATACGCATGGTGTTTTGTTTATCCATTACCTTGAGAAAGTGCGGTGCATCAATGGCGAATATTACATAGCATTATTATTGCTTTTGAAGAAAGAAATCATCTACAAAAGGGAAAACAAATTGAAGGAGAAAGAAGTCTCTTTCACCAAGACAACGCACCGTATCACAAGTCGATCGTAACGATGGCAAAATTACATGAATTGTATTTCGAATCGCTTCCGTATCCACCCTCTTCTCCAGACCTGCCCCCCAGCCACTACTGACTTTTTGCATGCCGCATAAAATGCTCCAAAAAAAGAGATTTGGTTCCAATGAAGACGAGATTTCGATAACTGAGTCGTATTCTGATGAGATTGTAAACAATTGACTTATCACTATGAGGTAGGTTAGGAAAAATTGATTAGTCATGAAACTTTTACCGTGGTCAAAAATATTAGCCTTGTACGAGGAAAAATCAGTTATATGTCTCTTTATCTACCGGATGTGATGCCATTGATATCAGCTTGGAACGAGAAATCGGGGAGCCGAGTTCAAATTCCATTTGAATTCCATGCATTCACTTACGCGCAAATACCCTTGGGAAAGGTATTACTCGGTCTCTTCCTTCCAGCTATAGGTTAAATAGCAGGACTGATTGGGTTCTGTATCCTTGGCTGCAGAAAGTAATAACAACCTACTGCGTGAAAGTCTTCAGCCCAACTAGTCATATCTTTTTCTAGACATGATCCCCAAAGCTTTTTCACGTACTGCACTTACCTTAATTTTCTACCGAAATAAGAGCTTTTCACGGTATTTCCAGTCTCGAATATGTTCCATCTCTATCCGCAGAATAGCAGCTAAGCTAAACTTATTTATAAATGGAACTTTGTTTCTGTGTGTGTCTGTGTGTGTATGTGTTCGTTACCTATAGACTCCGAAACGGCTGAACCGATTTTCTTGAAAACAGTCGTTCGATAACGTCTGCGAGTGTTCTTAGCTAGATTTTGTGTCGAGGTACCCCCGATAAATATAAAAAATCGATAATCGAAAAAATCGGGTTATAGAAGGAGTGGTCTGATTTTAATCAAATTTGATACACTCATAGACAAAGACATAAGAAACGATATTCAGAAGTTTCAAGGTTGTAGTTCTTACAATAGTGCAGAAGATCGATAACACACACACACACACACACACACACACACATATATATATATATATATAAAGGCAAGCTGTTTGTGTGTGTGTCTGTTTATCTGCCTGTATGTCTGGATTTTTTCAGGCCTTTTATTTACGTTTTGATTCGGGTTTGGCTCTAAGTAGGTATAATTGTAGTTCTTAGTCTCAACCATGATGCCATTTACTCAGAGGACTTATTTAGCCTTCAAAATTCGGTTTACGACGAAAAAACTTATTTGATATCGATACCAGGAAATCAAAATGTGACTTACATCCATTCATTTTTCTTTCAGTCTACGGTTTCGTTTTAACTGGAAACAACTAGTGCTTTTTAGTCTTTCGTGCGAACGTCCAAAGAGTCTGAGCTCCAGAACCATGGAGTAGTTTTAAGGCTTTCATTACACCCGAGCAACGCCGGGCTATACTGCTAGTCACAAATATTTCTATGGAGTATAAACGACGTATCATTCTAATAATTTACATAAGAGCCGAATTTCTGCCAACCAACCCGTTATCAGGGAATGATTTTACCACTTTGTTGCAACTATTAAATAAAGAACCAGCCTACATGTATCAGTTTCGATGAAAGACTGGTTAACGCTTTTCAGCGAAATAGCACTATCAGCTAACAGATAGGTCAGTCAATAACCATATATTACTAATTGGTTGCCATTCGATCTATTATCATTTCTGTTGAAGACTTCCTTGATGAGATGAGTCGAAAGGTGAAAGTGGAAATTAGGGTCCATATTTGCATACTGAAGTTTCGTTCAGCGGAGAAAGTTAACATGTGAAATTTATTTCCGGTCGATCTTTGATCTGCGTTCTATTCAAACTGGTTTTAGACGGTATATGATATAGACCGGATAATGGTTTTACGACCACCCACGTGCATTAATCGTAGAGGACAAGTTGTGTGGTTGTAAATACGTGTGCCGAGATGTGTGTAGGTGTGCATACCTTTTAGTTTTAATTAGCTCTCATTAAAAGAAGCACAATTAACTGAAGCAGACATAAAAATGCTCGTAACACACGCAATCACACACATACGTATAAATATAAAAGGTAAGGAATGGACACTGAGCTCAAAACCGAACGGCGACGGTCTGTTTCACATATAAACGCAACCTTTAGGCCATATTATATAGGCTCCATTTGTTTGAAAACGAACTGGATGTTTTACATTTTCACAATTTACTTCTCTCTCTCTCTCTCTCTCTCTCTCTCTCTCTCTCTCTCTCTCTCTCTCTAACACACACTTTCTATACCCTGATTGAGCACCCTAAGAGAATGGTAAGTTTGAAAACAGTAGCTACTTTAGCATCTACGCATCGTTCATTCAGCAATGGATTAGAAAACTGTCAGCTATTGGGCGTGTATAATGGTAATATACGCGCTAAAATGTCTGCCACCTTCTACCGAGCGCCCATAGCTCGGAGGTAGAATCATCGACTGATGCCAATTCGGTCAGGTTTCAATCCTGGGTTAAAAGCAATCGGATGTTTAACCGTACTGATGAGCTGTGATACAGCGAGAAGATCTGTATGCGGATGACTATATATATATATATATATATATATATATGAACTGATTTGTCTGAACATTATTTTTGATCGATACGGGTATTTAAGTAGATATTATGCCTATAATCAAGCAGTATTATATATTTAATTCTACCGGCCTGATTATGTACGATAGATTTTTGTTAAGAAAATGTGTCATTCGGCAGGATTCGAATCTGCGACCCCTATCCACTTAGGGGGATCCACCATGTGAACTGGTGCGTCTTAAATCTCTAGACCACGAATGACGATCAGTCTAAACTAAGTCAAATTAAGCCTATAGCACAATTTTTTAATTTATCGTAGTAATCAACTGTGCTCTGAAATGTATCTTGATCGAGAGGTCAAAAACGCGCCAGATCACATAGTGACTTACTTATGTGGATTCTATAAATTCAATACGGTCCGCAAACTTTGTTTAATGCAGATCTCTCTGGGGAATGTAAATCATCTGACTTTTTTCTAACAATGGCTAGTTACTAGAAAATTCTGAATAATAAAATAACGCAAAAAAGCAACATTTTATTAGATAAGATTCTTACCTGATTTTATAAATAATGTATAAGACCATTAATGTCTGAGAAAATTCATTTGTATAAGATTTGTATAATAATGTATAAGATCATTAATGTCTGAGAAAATTCATTTGTATAAAATTTGTATAATAATGTATAAGATCATTAATGTCTGTGAAAATTCATTTGTATAAGATTTGTATAATAATGTATAAGATCATTAATGTCTGAGAAAATTCATTTGTATAAGATTTGTATAATAATGTATAAGATCATTAATGTCTGGGAAAATTCATTTGTATAAGATTTGTATAATAATGTATAAAATCATTAATGTCTGAGAAAATTCATTTGTATAAGATTTGTATAATAATGTATAAGATCATTAATGTCTGAGAAAATTCATTTGTATAAGATTTGTATAATAATGTATAAGATCATTAATGTCTGTGAAAATTCATTTGTATAAGATTTGTATAATAATGTATAAGATCATTAATGTCTGAGAAAATTCATTTGTATAAAATTTGTATAATAATGTATAAGATCATTAATGTCTGAGAAAATTCATTTGTATAAGATTTGTATAATAATGTATAAGATCATTAATGTCTGTGAAAATTCATTTGTATAAGATTTGTATAATAATGTATAAGATCATTAATGTCTGTGAAAATTCATTTGTATAAGATTTGTATAATAATGTATAAGATCATTAATGTCTGAGAAAATTCATTTGTATAAGATTTGTATAATAATGTATAAGATCATTAATGTCTGTGAAAATACATTTGTATAAGATTTGTATAATAATGTATAAGATCATTAATGTCTGAGAAAATTCATTTGTATAAGATTTGTATAATAATGTATAAGATCATTAATGTCTGAGAAAATTCATTTGTATAAGATTTGTATAATAATGTATAAGATCATTAATGTCTGATAAAATTCATTTGTATAAGATTTGCATAATAATGTATAAGATCATTAATGTCTGATAAAATTCATTTGTATAAGATTTGTATAATAATGTATAAGATCATTAATGTCTGGGAAAATTCATTTGTATAAGATTTGTATAATAATGTATAAACTCATTAATGTCTGAGAAAATTCATTTGTATAAGATTTGTATAATAATGTATAAGATCATTAATGTCTGTGAAAATTCATTTGTATAAGATTTGTATAATAATGTATAAGATCATTAATGTCTGTGAAAATTCATTTGTATAAGATTTGTAAAATTAATAATTTGTATAAGATCATTAATGTCGAAAATTCATTTGTATAAGATTTGTATAATAATGTATAAGATCATTAATGTCTGTGAAAATTCATTTGTATAAGATTTGTATAATAATGTATAAGATCATTAATGTCTGAGAAAATTCATTTGTATAAGATTTGTATAATAATGTATAAGATCATTAATGTCTGTGAAAATTCATTTGTATAAGATTTGTATAATAATGTATAAGATCATTAATGTCTGAGAAAATTCATTTGTATAAGATTTGTATAATAATGTATAAGATCATTAATGTCTGTGAAAATTCATTTGTATGAGAATTGTATAATAATGTATAAGATCATTAATGTCTGTGAAAATTCATTTGTATAAGATTTGTATAATAATGTATAAGATCATTAATGTCTGAGAAAATTCATTTGTGATGAATAAAGAATTTTTACAAAAAATGTTTTCATTTTTTTAAAAATTATTATAATCTACAAAGTTTAAAAATTCTTTTCAAAAAATTATTTAAATCACTGTCGGAATCAACTTATGAAGTTACTAAGGGAAGACTATCTTTACTAATCGAGAATTGAAAAGCTTGATTCAAATAATCACGAATTTAGATTTTTAAAACTAATTTTTTTTGTGTGTGTAGAAATGTTCTTCGTGTTAATTATATCATTTCAAATGTGACATTATCTGTAAAATATCACGTGTGTCAAGGTTACTTCTTTTACAGCAATCGGCCTCTCAATAAGTGTCCTCTCAATAAGACCTTCACGGTTTCGAGTAGTGCGCCCTCAGTATATTGAGGGTAGCACTGCTCCGAACTCGTATTCAATGAGAAGCGCCGCCGTTGTCGTGCCAGCCGAAAATCCTACAGACTTAGCGCCGTTTTCGCTAGCTCCGTCACTTTCCTGTGACTGACTGAGAGCCCTACTACTAAAGTCATCTACCTATTAGACACGCATTCTGCAACTTTATACCATGCTAAATCCTGTATTTTATATTTTTTGTTTTAATTCACATTCAGGTTTCATGTATTTGTGTCAGTCAGTTAAGTGCCATACGTGAAACACGCTTGGGCGATCATGTCTCGAAAGAGAAATGACTGACTGGGCAGAAGATTATCCCGCAGTAGGTTGCCATTGCTTTCTGCGGTAGACTGGTTGCCAGCCAAGGCTATAGAACACAATCTGTCCTGTTATTTGACTCATAGCTGGAGAGAGAAGGGATGAATTATTATGTAGTAAGTGGGGGATCAGTTTATTACTTCGTAACAATAGAAAACCGATCACCCATTTTATACCCAGTAGCAGCTTTAATTGTCTTTCCAACTATTCAGTCACTCGGTTAAGTACCATACGTGATACATGCTTTGGGCGATCCGGTCTCGAAAGAGTCATGACTGACTGGGTAGATGATTATTCCGCAGTAGGTTGCCTTCTCTTTCTGCGGTAGAGTGGTTGTCAGCCAATGTTATAGAACCCAATATGTCCTGTTATTTAACCCATAACTGGAGGGAAGAGACTGATTAATACCTTTCCCAAGGGTATTTGCGCGTAAGTGAATGCAATGGATTCAACTGGAATTCGAACTCGGCTCCCTGATTTCTCGTTCCGAGCCGATATCCACTGCACCACAACGCACATCACCTGTACAAATCGTTAAAACTGAGACTGATGCTTTGTAGAAAGGATCCCGAAAATTTATGGTTTCTGGAAATCTCTTTCCGCTTCCAACTTTTCAGTCATGTTTTACTTCCGAAAAATTAAAGGCAATATCAAGAGTAAATTGCATCCAACAGCAGAGCCACTGATTGGGAGATTATGAGGAGCATTGAACCACCCCTTAATTGCTGTTGTACTCAGGTCCACCCTGACTCGGTGTGGTAGCACCTGTTAGGGTCCCAGATATGGGCAAGTAATTAACCCCCAAACAGGGGTCAAAACATTATGAAAGTATAAAATAGCATTTTATAGAAAAATATACATTTTTGAAAAAAATATTACCAAAAATATATTTTTTTAAGAAAAAATTATTACCATAACACATTTTTTAAGAGAAAAATATTCACAGCAAAACATTTTTGAATACAAAACTAGAAGACATTTTCAGTTTTCTAAAATAAAAAAAAAATAAAAACAAAAAAAATTCATAAAAGTCTGACTGAATCAACCTTCTCACTATAACAGAACATTAAAAAAACACATTAAAACCCTACCTTTTGGCATTAAATAACCCACAGAGGTGTTGATATGCCGTTAAACAAAACTCAAAGCAAAGCTGTTTTAATGAATATGACGCTTTTTAGGGTAAAATATTTTTTAAAAATATCTTATGAATATCTATTAGGGCGTTTTCTTTCTAGCTGACAATATTTCTTCATAGATTTTTTATTAAAAATAAAATTCATTTTAACACTTTGCTTTGATAAAGTCCATCACAAGACGAAATGATTGACTAAATCAACTTTCTCACTATAACCGAACGTTTAAAAAAACACCTTAAAACCCTACCTTTTAGCATACTCAAACTCAAAGGCAATGTCAATCGTAATTTTATACGACTTAACCGTGAGTTCTATGCAAAGATTTTGTTCTCTCGCGCTTCTCCCTTGTCATATTCTTTGCCGCCTTCTTGCTTCTCGGTCGACCATTTATCTTCAAAAATTAAATGCAATGTCAATCGTTATCTTCTGTCTTCTTGATTCCTTTTCTTTCACTGTTCACTTTTTTGTTTTTATATTCTTTTAGACGCAGTAGTTCCTGCGACTTACTGACTTTTTTTGTCGTGCTTGCGAAATGATTAAAAATATAAACCAAGTTATTAAATCTCAGTATTATTGATCATAATTCGTTGCACTATCTAAGACAGCTAATAAGGAGTTTTGAAAATGATCTTTTATTGCGCGCCAAACGAACGGGCATTCTTTTATTGCAATTATAGCTATAAAAGTTGGCAAGCAATAAAATACGTCCTGAGTGACGAGAGACCCTGTCCTGTAAATAGCTGGTTATCTAGAAATCATTAAACTCATTTATCGCTGATTTTTTTACTATTATAGTTTAAATTGGATATCTATCTGAAAAAAAAAATGCAAGTTAAAATGGAGGTTGAAGAAATACTTATATCGTTTTTTTCATAAAATACTTGAAGATTTTGTCTTAAAATATTATGGCAAAGTTAACTGTGTTAATTGAAGGTCACATTTAACAAAAAGCCCTCTCCATATATATATATAATGAAAAAGAATTAAACAAATATATAAATTCATCGGTGACAATTTATTTTGTGAATATTTATAAACTATTCAACTCATCAGACTGAATGTTTTTTTAAAAATAAGAATGAATTAGATTTATCCTGGCACAAGTAATAGTGGGAGAAAGTGAAGAGAGGGGGTCAGAATACTCTGTTTATTTCTAACATACAGTTCTAATGAGATTATGATCCACCATGAAATTAACCTTAACAATGACCAAGAATACAGCTTATATATATATATATATATATATATATATATATATATATATATATATATATATATTTGTGTGTGTGTGTGTTTGTGTGTTTGTAAAAATTAAGATAGACACATTATTCCATGGTTAAGTGTGGTTTTGGCTTATTTCAGGCAAACCATCATCAGCTTCCGTCTCTATTGTACAGAAGATTTTACAAGATATTGCGAGAGATGCTCTGTTCGAATTCGGCAAGCTGCAAATTTAGTAAACCACCATGGTGATAATAGAACCCGATTATTCGCGTGTTACTGAAATAGCTGCCAACTGATATTTTTTGCCTCACTTAAATTTGACTTGCTTGTAACCTTTTCTGTATTCGATATATACAAAAACATATAATTCTACTGGCATCGCAGTCTTAAATCTGGTTTTCATTATATGATAATAGCAGCAAAGCCCGGCGTTGCTCGAGTGTAATGAAAGCTTTAAAACTAATCTATGGTCATGAAGCTCAGACTCTTTGTACGTTGGCACGAAAGACTAAAAAGCAATAGTTGTTTTCAGTTAAAGCGAAACCGTAGACTGAAAGAAAAATGAATGGATGTAAGTTAAATTTTCATTTCCTGGTATCGATATCAAATACGTTTTTCGTCGTAAACTGAGTTTTGAAGGCTCAATAATTCCTCTGAGTAAATGGTATCATGGCTGAGGCTAATAACCACAATTATACTTACTTAGAGCCAAACCCGAAGCAAACACTAAAATAAAAGGGCTGAAAAAAATACAGACATACAGGCTGATAAACAGATACACACACACACAAACATCTTGCCTTTTATATACATATATATATTATCGATTTTCTGCACTATTGTAAGAACTGCAACCGTGAAACTTCTGAATATCGTTTCTTATGTCTTTGTCTATGAATGTATCGAAGTTGATTAAAATCAGACCACTCCTTATATAACCCGATTTTTTCGATTATCGATTTTCGATATTTATCTGGGGTACCGCGACAAAAAACCTAGGTAAGAACACTCGCAGACGCTTATAGTACAACTGTGTAAATTTTCAAGAAAATCGGTTCAGCCGTTTCGGAGTCTATAGGTAACGGACACACACACACACACACACACACACATACACACACACACACACACACACACACACACACACACACACACACACACACGCAGGTTCATTTATAAATAAGTTTAGATTCCCTCGAGTGTCTGTGATTAACTAGTCGCGTGATAACAAGCGATCCTGTTTTGGCAGGCTGAGATCAACAACACAACGTGGGCGGAATCGACCGAAAGTCAGGAAGAGTGGCTGAACTAAGCAAGGGTCGTGTTGTATAATTATGTACATTTAGATATTTATCTAATATTGTTTACTCATTTATAACTATATGGGCAGATTAACACATCGATTTAGATATGTAGAATTTAGTTATTTATCTAACATTGCTTTACCTTTATCGCAATATTTGCAGATTTAAACAACTTCTTAAATATGTAAATTTAGATAGTAATCGAATATCGTTTACACATTTATCGGAATATCAGCAGATATACATATGGATCTATATATGTAGAATTTACATATATATATATATATATATATATATATATTTATGGCAAAATCGGCTGATTTATACATATATTTAAATACACATTTTTAGAGAATTATCTAATATTATTAAGTCATTTATGGAAAGAACTAATGATGTACACATGTATATAATATATAAAGGTCACTAGTTTATCTAATATTATCTACATATTTATGGAAATATTTGAATATTTACACATGTAGATTTTATGCATTTATCTAATACTAGCAGGATAGCCCGGCGTTGCTCGGGTGTAATGAAAGCTTTAAAACTAATTCATGGTCCTGGAGCTCAGACTCTTTGGACGTTGGCACGAAAGACTAAAAAGCAATAGTTGTTTCCAGTTAAAGCGAAACCGTAGACTGAAAGAATCATGAATGGATGTAAATCACATTTTGGTTTCCTGGTATCGATATCAAATTTTCTGCACTATTGTCAGAACTGCAACCTTGAAATATCTTCTGAATATCGTTTCTTATGTCTTTGTCTGTGAGTGTATCAAATTTGATTAAAATCGAACCACTTGTTCTATAACCTGATTTTTTCGATTATCGATTATCGATATTTATCAAGTGTGCCTAGACACAAAACCGAGGTAAGGACACTCGCAGACGCTTATAGTACAACTGTGTAAATTTTCAAGAAAATTGGTTCAGCCGTGTTGGAGTCTATAGGTAACAGATACACACACACACACACACACACACACACACACACACACACACAGAGACAAAGATCCATTTATAAATAAATTTAGATTTTCTACAGATTCATGACAATATCTGCAGATTTACACACGTATCTAAATATATATATTCAAGAACATTATCTAATTGTTTTTACATGTTAGTGATAATATCTGTAGGTCTACACGTATATCTAAATATGTAAAAAGTTATATATTGATTAAATATTTTTACGCATTCATGACAATATCTGTAGATTTACACAGGTATCTAAATATAGAGATTTTCGATATTTATATAATATATTTTACACATTTGTGGCCAAAGATGCAATTTTTCACATGTATTCAAATATGAAGTGCTTGGTCATTTATCTAATAGTGTTTACACATTTATAACAACATATGTGCGTTGTGGTGCAGTGGTTATCGGCTCGGAACGAGAAATCGGGGAGCCAAAGCTATAGAACCCAATCTTTCATGTTATTTAACCCATAACTGGAGGGGAGAGACGGATTAATACCTTTCCCAAGGGTATTTGCGCGTAAGTGAATGCAATGAATTTAACTTGAATTCGAACTCGGCTCCCCGATTTCTAGTTCCGAGCCGATATCCACCGCACCACAACGCACATCATCATCTGCAAATTTACTCATATATAAAAAAATTTGTAGAGTTTAGGCTGTTATCTAATACTTTTTTCACATGAAAAATTTATTTTTTTATTTTTTATTTTTTTAATCATTTCACCCCAAGCAAGGCGTTTCGAAGCTGCTACGTGCGCTTCTCATCGTCTGATTTTTACAGATTTATCATATAGTTATCATATTGTTTTCACATTCATGGTAATACCTGACCATTTTCAAATGTATGTAAATATGTACAGTTTAGACATGATGCAATATTGCTTGCAAAATTATCGCCACAATTGTTAGGATTACACATTCATATTTACCTGCCGAATTTAAACTTGCATCCAACATCCGTACAGAGTTTACACATTTATCTAATATTTGTTTACTTATTTCACACAATATCGGCAGGACTCTAACATTTGCCTAATGTCTGCAGCGTTTACGCATTTATTGCAACCTCTGTAGAGATCATATTCATCAGATATCTTCAAGTATAAATTTTATAGTCATTTCTGCATAAATGTCTCTAATATTTGTAGAGTTTTCACAATTACCGTATTACCCATAGACACCACATATTTTTTAATAACTGTAGGGTTATCACTTTTATCGCAATATTTTTTTAAAATCATTTCACCCCGAGCAAGGCGGAAATGCCACTGATGTGCAGGGGGCTACATAAATGTAAAAAGATTAATTAGAAAAGAGTGAGGAGTACAAACTAGTTAGAAAGGAACAATAGAAAGCTGAGAAAGCAGGTGCGATGACAGATACATAGGTGGAGAGAAAGGGAAGGTTATACGGGGGTGGGGAGAGAGCTAGAGTCCAGTGGTTAGTAGATGAGTATTGACTTTGCATTTAAATTTCTGGAGGTTGTAGCCGTCAGGAAAGTAAGAATACGGGAGCGAGTTCCACAGATGGGAAGTGCGAGAGAAGAAGCTGCAGGAGTAGAATTGTCGTCTGCATTTGGCTAACCTGACTGTGAATGGGTGGGACCCAGTTGCCAGTCTGGTTGCAAGAGTAAACACCTGTTGAGGAGGCATCAGTAACTTAAGTTCGTCTGAGCAGAAGCCATGAAAGTATTTATAGAATATCAACATAGTTCTTAGATTTATCTAATATTTGAAGAGTTTACACATCGTAATATCTGAAAAATACTAAATATTTATCTTTATTTGTAGAGTTTTGAATAATGGTTCCATGTAAACTAATAAATTTTACCTACGTAAACATTAGTTTTGTATATTAACTTGGCAAAAAGCTAAAAGCGTCATTCTCTATTGCAAAGGTTGCTGCACGAGAGCATTCTAAAGGAAAAAAAAATAACACATTTTCTGACCCTGGGTATTTTTGGTAAAACTGCAAATTCCTGCGTGCAACGCCTCTGTTGTTTGTACCCCCGATAACTGACATTCAGATCGGCAAATGGAATGAAAATCGTGTAAAGTACAGACTTTCTTTTGAACAGACCATTAATCTTGTGCAAATACCAGAATCGTGTTTTGATTATCGATGAGAAAGTTGGTTTTTTATTGTTGTTGTTCATGATCAAATGAAAAGTGCCGAACGAAATTCTAATATGCTTTTTCCAAAATTTCTGCGGAATTTTTAGTGCAATACTGCCTTCTTTATATATCTAAACTTATAAATGGAACTTTGTGTGTGTGTGTGTGTGTGTGTGTGTGTGTGTGTTTGTTACCTATAGACTCTGAAACGGTTGAACCTAATATCTTGAGAATTTAAACACTTGTACTATAAGCGTCTGCGAGTGTTCTTAGCTAGGTTTTGTGTCGAGGTACCCTCGATAAATATCGAAAATCGATTATCGAAAAAATCGGGTTATAGTAGGAGTGGTCAAATCAAATTTGATACACTCATAGACAAAGACATAAGAAACGATATTCAGAAGTTTCAAGGTTGCAGTTCTTACAATAGTGCAGAAAATCGATAATATATATATATATATAAATCGATACAAGGAAATCAAAATTTGACTTACATCCATTCATTTTTCTTTCAGTCTACGGTTTCGCTTTAACTGGAAAGTTTTTAGTCTTTCGTGCCAACGTCCAAAGAGTCTGAGCTCCAGGAGCATGGATTAGTTTTATTGCTTTCATTAAACCCGAGCAACGCCGGGCTATACTGCTAGTCTCCTATATACCGGGGTGTATTTGTGGAAATGAGGATGTGATCTTGTGTGTACTAAAGTGTATAAGTGGCCACCTTTGTGACTAACTACTAGCGAGCATTTATGGATTTTTAAGCAGATGTCTACGTGTAGTAAAGAAACAAGTTGATAATAGTTATATTTTCTATTTCCTCGTAAGGAAACAGTTGTAAAAATGGTAAGAACGAAGACAATATTTGGCGCAAATAATTTTATACTATCATGGCTTCTGCTCAGACGAACTCAAGTCACTTGTGCCTCCTCAACAGGTGTTCACTCGTGCAACCAGATTAGCAACTGGGTCCCACCCATTCACAGTTAGGTTAGCCAAATGCAGACGTCAATTAAACAAACACTTGTTAACAATGGATTTCCTAAATCCGTCATTGATCAACAAAATGTGTGTCGGGCCAGGATGTTTTTCCCGCCTGAATCCATCCTGCATATATACAAATCAACCATTCGTCCGTGCATGGAATACTGCTGCCATATATGGTCACGCCCCCATGCTGTTCATCTCAGTGTTCTTGACAGGCTCCAAAGGAGAATCAGTAATGTGATAGGTAATGACTTGGCGGCTAGACTACAGCCACTTCCCCACCGACGAGATGTGGCCTCCCTTTGTCTGTTCTATAAATACTTTCATGGCTTCTGCTCCAACGAACTTAAGTCATTGGTGCCTCTGCAACAGGTATTTACTCGTGCAACCAGATTGGCAACTGGGTCCCACCCATTCACAGTTAGATCAACCAAATACAGACGACAATTCTACTCCTGCAGCTTCTTTTTCTCTTGCACTTCCCGCCTGTGGAACTCGCTCCCTTATTCTTGCTTTCATGACGGCTACAACCTCCAGAAATTTAAATGCAATATCAATACTCATCTACTAACCACTCGAACCCAGCCCTTCCTCCACCCCGTATATCCTTCCCTTTCTCCCCAACCTTGAAACTGTCAACACACCTGCAGTCTCATCTTTCTATTGCTCCTTTCTAATTGCTTTGTACTCCTCTTCTCTCACTTGTAATTAATCTTCTTTTAGTTATGTAGCCCCCCCCCGCACATCAGTGGCATCTCCGTCTTGCTAGGAGTGAAATGATTAAAAAAAACATAAGTGTGGGTCTGTGATTGTAAACTGATGTTAAATGTGGGAGAGATATTGGTCTCACACTTTCAGCGGACCTCAAATGGAATAACTATATCGAATTCATTGCTAAATCCGCTGCTATGAAAGTCGGTTCTCTGTGTAGGGCCCGGAAGATTTTTCCGTCTAAATCTATCCTGCACATTTATCAATCTACCATCCGCCCGTGCATTGAATACTGCTGCCATATCTGGTCGGGTGCCCCTGCTATTTTCATCGGGCTTCTCGATAAGGTACAGAGGAGGGTCTGTAATGTGATAGATACCGACTTGGCAGACCGCCTGCAGTCTCTCTCCCACCGGTGCGATGTGGCTTCCCTGTGTCTCTTCTATAAATACTTTCATGGCTTCTGCTCCGATGAACTGGTGCCCCCTAGATACGAATTTGCACGAGATAGCAACTAGATCCCACCCTTTTACTACTACTCCAACAATTTCTTTTCTCGCACTTCCCGACTGTGGAATTCTCTACCACATGATTGTTTCCCCGACGGCTATAATCTCCAGGAGTTTAAATGTAAGGTCAATAGACACCTCCTAACACACTAACTCGCTCCCATTCTTTCAAACACTCTTCCCATCTGCCCAGCCCTCATCCTCGGTATCCTTACCCATCTATCACCTTCCTCCTGACATTTCCTATGTCTAACCACTCCTTCTCTTTACCGTCCGCTATGTAGCCCCATGCGCAATAGTGGCAGTGGAATGCCTTGCCTGGGGTGAAATGATTAATATATATATATATATATATATATATATATATATAACATAGTACATTTGGTATACAATGCAGGTAAATTCCGATAGAGAGAAACTCAAGAAAACTCAATGTTAAATTCATTTATTTAATTTAACAGAGTAATATAATTTATGAAAGGTTGTAGATTATTACAATGGGTAATACATATTTCACCGCGTCCTAATGTTATTATCGCGGATCGTCAGACCCAAATGTTACAAACATTGGTCCACTACAGGATAAATGTACAAGAAACTTAATAATCTCCCAATGTAACATAATATCATTTGAAAATCCCACTATAAATAAAGTGTATATCGGCCCTACGAAGAACACACTTGGTACATGCATTTAACTTCATTAAAAAACAGCTTATACCGAAACCAAACATCCCTTTCTGCATATTTTTGGAAATTAAAAGAACTCAAAACAAAAATCCAAAGTAAAATGAAAAATCCTAGAAAAAACTGGAACCTGCATCTCGCTTAACGACATCTGCCCTTTATGTTTAAGTGAAACGCTACACATTCTAAAATACCCCAACAATAGGGACCTATTAAACCGTAGAGAGGAATTAGCAGTATTATGTAAACATAGCAAATATTTCTCGTTAAAATTTAAATAACCAAAAAATACCTCATCCACACGAAACAATCCCCCCACAAATGGAATAAATACACATAATCAATCCTGAAAATAAAAAAGAACCAATAACGTATAAATAAAAGAAAATAAATCCCACACAAAATCAACAGCAATTCCATCCACATATAAATAGTATTAAATAAAAACTATCGACACTTCCTTAAAAAACCATATATCCCAATATAAGAATTACCTAAACTAAACGAAAAAGTGACCTGTCCAAAAATAAGCTACCCCACACCCTTCTCCTAACCCAAAGCGGCATCTCTAGAACCGCAAATGAATGACTAGATCATATTAACTTCTCCCCCACATTTACTTACATCGTTTCAATTAACAACGGCGCCGCTCCAATCACACATTGATAGCAGTAAAATAAACAACAAATGTCTACCCTTCCGTAAAAAACCCATAAATCCCAATATAAGAACTTCTTCTTCTTCTATGTGCCCTGTCCCTTCAGGACGTAGGCGATCATGGATCTCCACGTCTCCCTATCCCTTGTGGCTCTTAGTATGTTTGCTCCTGTTGCTCCTGGCAACCCCCGTTCCGTCATCCACCTGATCAGGCCCTGCAAATATGTTATCCGCTGGCTTCCTCTGTCTCTCCTTCCTTCTATCTGACCAGTCAGTATCAGGTTCTCCAGGCTTTCCTTCCTCATTGCATGTCCCAGGAACTTCAGTTGTCTCTTCCTGATGCTCAGCATCAATTTCCTTTTTGTTGCCATTCTTTCTAACACCTCGTCGTTGCTTGTATGCTCAGTCCACGATATCCGTAGCATCCTTCTGTAGAACCACATTTCGGCCGCTTCCAGTTTTGTCCTCATTTTCGATGATATTGTCCAGCATTCACAGCCGTACTGAAGAACTGACATCACGTAGCATTTTAGCACTCTTTTCTTCGTTTCTATTGAGATCTTCCCAATATAAGAACTACCCAGACAAAATAAATAAGGAACTTGTTTTAAACTAAGCTACCTCTCCTAACCCAAGCCTATATCTCTAGGGTACAATACGGCCGACTAAATCAGAATAAGCTCCCACCCCACATTCAATTAAACATCCTATCACCATAAATAAACCGTTTTCACCATTTAATTTTCATTTCAACTTATCAGCCGATGAGAAGCGCACATAACAGCTTCGAAACGCCTTGCTTGGGGTGAAATGATTAAAAAAATAAAAAATAAAAAAAATAAATCTAGCATTCATTGTTGTCACGTTTCCATACGATCACCGAATTTCAGTAAAGTCGAGCCTTGACAAGAAATAGAAGGGTGAGCGTTTGTGAATACAAGGTGCTGCAAGCTTCGTTGTGCGGGTGTTGTACCCCCGATAACTGTCATAATAACAAGGCATCACTAGCCGGGGAGCCGAGATTCAATTCCCGTTGCGTTAATTATATTCATACACGTTAATATACCATCGGGAAAGGTATTATGCAATCCTTTCTTTTCTAGATATGAATTAATTTGTAAAATTCTGTCTTTAAATGATGTTAATTTTTTTACAATTCGTAAAAACAAAACAATCTTGTAAAGTTAGAACACGGTCGGAGATAATGTGTGCCATTTTAAAATCGGTTTACTCCAAGCAAGGCAGTAAAGCCAATTAGAAACAGCGGGTAACTAGATGTGGATGAGTAATCAGGAAGTCAGTCGACAGTAATTGACATTGCATTTAAATTTTTGTAGATTAAATTTGGCTGCAAAGCACCAAGCCGGAAAGAAAATTACACAATTGAAATGTGCCAGAGAGGAAACTATTAGCATAGAACTTACGGGTATATCTAGCCAGCTCAACTGTAAATTAATGAGATCTCGATGCCTGTTTAATAATATGCTTAAATTCATTAAGTTTAGGTACCACCGGGAATAGTCATATTTATTTTTTACAAAATGTGAAAATGTGGCAAAATTGTAAGAAAGAGGGGGATAAGGAAAACACGGACATTTTTTTTTTCTTATAACAGAACTTTGGATGTGCGTTGTGATGCAGTGAACGAGAAATCCAAGAGCGGAATTCCAGTTCAAGTTGAATTCCATGTTTTCACTTACCCGCAAATACACTTGGGTAAAATATTAAACCTTCATTTTTCTCTCTAGCTGTTGTATACACTAGAAACCAAGGTTGACGATCGACTTGAAATATAAAGGCGGACACATTTTTTTAATCTTTTCAACCCATGCAAGGCGTTACATAAGAGTAAAAGTTTAGTCAGGAGGAGAGTGAAGAGAAAGACGGACCAGTTACTAGTGGTGAAAGAGAGAGGGAAAGAGAAGGGACACAGGAGTGAAGAGAGTTGCGAAGGTAGAGAGAGAGGAATAAAGCAAGATACACCGGTTGATGTACAAAGGACCGGAGTCAAGAGGATAAGAGATGGAAATTGACATTGCATTTAAATTCTTGGATGTTGTAGCAAGTATATGGAAGGGAGTTTCACAGGCGGAAAGTGCGACAAAAGAAGCTGTGGAGTAGAATTGTCGGCTGCATTTGTTTGTTTGTTAACTGTAAATGAGCGGGACTTTGTTGCCAGTCTGGTCGCACGAGTAAATTCTTGTGGTGGTGGCACCAGTGACTTAAGTTCGTCTGAGCAGAAGCCATGAAAATGTATGTAGAATAAACAGAGGGAAACCATATCCCGCCGGTGAGAAAGTGGCTCGAGTCGAGCTGTCAAATCGGGACCTATCACATTACAGATTCTTCTTTGTCGAGAACACTTAGATGAACAGTAGGAGCACTTGACCATATATGACAGCACTAAAAATCAAATGCAATTATATATTTATTCTTCATCGGTTTCGGTAGCATGGAGAGAATAAGAATTAATCAGAGGAATTTCGCACATACGAGGAAGAGACAGACAGTCTTCCTTGCGTTCTCTTTGAGTCCTCTGGCGTTGTCATCTTCTTGACGCGGGAAAACCCGTTCTTATATAACTCAGGTCTGTTGAGCTTCAAATAATTACGTTTCCGGGCAGGCCCACTAATCATTGCCTTTGGTCATTTAGAAGCGTTCGAAAATTTTAACGCTGCACGAACAAGCCTTACAGAGAGATCGCGGATATTGTCTGTGTTAGCCTTTTAACTGTTAGTCGTGTCATCAAGGCGAAGAAACAAACTGGATCCATGTATACATATATATCATCATTTATCCATCACACCGAGATAGTGCAGCAACTTTTTGTTGCTGTAACAAACTGTTTTTTACCGGGCAGGGTTGTTAGACCTAGCACCCAACCCCCAAAAGCCCAAACCTCCAAACCTCCAAACCTCCAAACCTGGAGGACCGGTGGCCCATTCTTGGTCCTTACGTTTACAGCACTTGGTATACCCAAATGGTCACCCACTTAAGTACTGACCAGGCTCGATGTTGCTTAACTTCTGTGATCGGACGAGAACCGGTGTATTCAACACGATATAGCCGTAGATATACATATACATACTGGAATATATATTTTTCCGATGTTGAACCGTTTATTATCCAGCATTTGTAAGTACTATGAGAGAAGAGCAAAGGAGAAAAAAGAACGATGTGCAGGTGATGTCGAATAAGGGATAAGAGAAAAATGGGAATCAAGGAGATAAAAATGACAATTGACGTTTCACTTAGCGTTTCGAGAGTGTAGCTCTCAGGAAATATACGTAAGAGAAGGAAATATACGTAAGAGAATTCAATAGGCAGGAAGTGCGAGAAAAACTGATATTGTGACTGTTTTGACTGTGTTGGAAACTTACCTATTTACAGGAATGGGGTGTTCTTATCCTCTTAAATACATGAACACTATTGGAGTAGAGAGTAGACTGAGCATATCAGTCGAGTCCTTGTACTCTACTACGACACTGTCCGCACTCTGCCTTCGGGTAGAGGGCGCTCTCTGCTTCCGAGCAGAGAGCAATAACCCAGTCGTGGTTCCGCCGAAGGGTAGAAGCACGACTGGGGAATAATAGACAGACATTTTTTGGCCGGGCCATATAGCCCGGAAAGCCCAGTTATAAACTGACCATGTGTCACATTTTGCCCTTACTGGGAGGGACAGCTAAATAATGTAGAGTGAGCATGTCTGATTCAAACTCTCACTTGTTTAGCTCTCTGCTTCCGAAACGAAACTCCTCCGAAAGGTAAAGTCTCGTTTGATGGAAAACCAACAGCCCGACACAAACTTCAGCTGTGTTTCCGCGGTATTTTTTTGCTGAGCATACGGTCTCAGAGTCCCCACTTTAATTGACTTTGTGTCACATTTGCCTTGGAGGAAGGTGGTAAATAACGAGAGTCATTATACTGATCTAAACTCCTTCTTTGTCAACTCTTTGTTTCCGAGAGGAGAGAGACCCAGACGAGGGTAGAGTATCGTCTAGGGTGGATAGACAAGAGCTCGATCCAGCCTTAAGCTGGATCTACGGGATATTTTTGACTCAGAATCCCTACTTTAATTGACCTTGTGTCGCATCCCCCTTTTTGGAAAGATGCTAAATCCGGGAGTGATTTTAATTACTAGTAGCTCACTAGCACTGTATCTACTTCACGCAGCGTGTGAGTCTTGTATTTGTTGGTATACTATTATTCCCAAATTCCCTTCCTTAATAATTAACGCAGTAACATTTTAGGGTTACAGCAGAGTGTATACGTGTGAGACTTGGTTGCCAATCTATTAGCTGGAGTACATTCATGTAGACGGAGCAATAGTGAGATTGTGGAGCATAGGAAAGTAAGAATTAAAATCAACTTTCTTCTTCACTTTTGCAAAGATTCACAATGATGTATGAAATCCTGGATTTGCCACATAGAAAAAAGGCTGACCTTGTGCAAAGAAAAAGTCGAAACCGGATTTTGCAAGCAGATGTTAAATTGATTTGTTGACCAATGGAAGCTATTTTCAATACCATAAAAATTCGCGATCCAGTGCGAAAAATCGGAATGACTATAAATGACTTCGATCAGCGTCAACCAGTCAGATGATCGCAACGAGACGACAAGCTAAAATGTAACGGGAGAAACTTCGACCAAAACCCAGACGTAATATCACGTCGCACATCTTTCTCTTTTCTCTTGTGCTGATACATTTCACTTCTTCTTAAAGACACTCTTACCAAACAAACGCTCAAATATACATAACTATGCATAGTAACCCTAAAATGTTACTGCGTTAATTATTAAGAAAGGGAAGTTGGGAATAATAGTATACCAACAAATACAAGACTCACACGCTGCGTGAAGTAGATACAGTGCTAGTGAGCTACTAGTAATTAAAATCACTCCCGGATTTAGCATCTTTCCAACAATTACTACAACGAACAAATTCCTACAACCCTTAACTTTCTCATTGATCATTAACGATAACTCATGTTATCTTTTCTATTAATAAGTTTCTATTATAATATGCAAAATATATATTTTTATTCTTCCACTATTCCACACAATGTAATACATTCCAATCTTCTGCTGCCAATCAACCCTCTGATGAAATCCTTCTGATGATGATAACGAACATAACCTTCTGATGATAATTCTGGTTAAAATCTGTAAGCGGCAGGGAGCTCGCTTATATATGACACAAGGTCGATTAAAAAACATTAACCATCTTCTTGTAGCTCCTTATATCGTTAGAGGAGAAACCGTGGAACTATTTGTAGAAAAGAAGAGCAAGGTACAGGGGGTGTCAAAGAAAGGATAAGAGAAAGATATGAATCAAGGGAATAGAATATGGTAATTGACATTGCACTTAAACTTTTAGAGATTGTAGCTATCAGGAAAGCAAGTACATAAAAAATTGGCAACAATGTTCCTGAAGTCGATTCTTCATATAATGAGGAATTACAATGCAGACACTCGTCCGGATTTTGTAACGAATCCTGAGTTGAATAAGAAGCACCCGACCATGTATGGCAACAGTATCATACAACGCAAGGAATATCACTGGAAATACAAGGTGACCCAAAATAACGAGAATTTTTGAAGTGTGTATTGGCAGACATGAGCAAGTGTCATCACTGCGAAACAATGGCCTCACTAAGTAACCACTCTGCCATTTCAGTAATCATGGATCAGTGAAACGGGCAACAATGACGATGAACTACTAAGCAAATTATGGATGTCAGACGAAGCCATTTTTCATCTCACAGGTTACGTGAATATGCAGAACTTCCGTTACTGGGCAGACACAAATCTTAATTAAGTTCAGTACGCTAGTAAGGTGACAGTATGGTGTTCTGTTTCATTATATGGAATCATCGGACCTTATTTTTTCAAAAATGAACACGGGTTCTCCGTCACTGATACTGCTAATTTCAAGAACGCATTCGTACAGGAGGACGCCATTTACAGGACATAATTAAAAAAAATAATTCCAGCATTGTTTCTTAAATGACATGTTTTAAGGTTTCAATTAATTTGAAGAAAATATTTTTCTTACATCACTCTTGGTTTTATTGGATTGTTAAAAATTTCCCGTTTTGAGGGATCACTCTATACACCTGCTCCTTATGACAAAAGAGTCCCGCTCATTGACGACGGAAGGTTACTGGTTTTGCTGCAGATATATTGAGTGATAAATGCCAGCTTTTACTGCGCACCACTTATTTGCCTAGAAGTTTTCAGAAAACATAAAGCAAAAAGTCAATAAAACAGAAACACTTTAAAATAGATACGCTAATCAATAGTCGTTTGTGAAATCTATCACAGATAGTTGAAGGTTTGGAGAAAGTTCTTTGAGTATTGCAAACTGAGATTGTTTTATATTTGGTCTATCATATAAACACACCATTTTCTGATAAAAGTTCATTTTTAATTGCTTCCAAATGATCGTAACGTCTCATAAAGCTGCGAGATTATCATCGTTTTATGTTATTTTAAGGATATATTTATGAGTTACTGAAACGGCAAAGCAATAGAAATGCCTACATTGACGGCTGCAGTCTTCATTACTGAATATTTAAGCAGGAAATTAAAGATTGAAATTGAAGTGAATATTCTAACATCGTGGCTAGCTTTGGGTAATCGCCCACAAGTTTTATGCGACCGACCGATTCCGTTTTCGCGTGTCGTTGCCTGCTTCTTGACTACCACCAGGTTCAGGTTCGACACGCTTATCTTCAGTTATGTTTGATTTTGTTTAGCAGCATATCAATATCTATGTTTTATTTAATGCCAATATCTAAATTTTGTTACATGTTAAGTGTAACAAAAGGAAAGAAATTGTGAGGTTTGATACATTGACACCCACCCACACACACACACACACGCATGGTCACTCGCCGTCCACGTGATGACTGGTTCCCGCCAAAACGATGCTAATAAAATCGGAAAACATCACGTGGTACACTAGTTAGGATTTCGTCCTGGGACAAGAGCAATGTCTCCCTAACTCACACAAACACACGCGCACTAATTGCGTGTAGCAATTAGTGGCGCAAAATTTCTTTTATTTTTCTTCTCCTACATTAACACTATGCACATTAACTTTCATTCAAACAGGACTTTACATAAAATAACTTTCTACACATAAATTTACAATTTTTCCAACCTTCGTCAGTAGAAATCCACAGACTACTACGTTCGCATGTAAGTCTCTCTCTCTCTACTCAACGCACACACAGACACAGAACTTTGTCTTCTGTCTGACTTTCTTCATCAAGGATTTGAACTTTGAACTCTTTACGAAAATCTTAACAATTGTTACAAACCTTTCTTTCAGCTAGAGTAAAAACTTCATACATCTTATTTTGTTTCTACGAACAGACGAAGGGGAATGACTCTTTCCTTTTCACTTTCTTATGCATGCTCTCTCAACCCCATGTAACCTTTATCAATACATTGTTTTTCTGGTTACTTTCGCCTTTTTGTTCTTTCTTAAAACCTGCTTTAAGATATGACCAAGGTTACGTCGAGTCGACTCATAAATCTAAATTAGTAAGTGGACGCTTCGTCTACTACAAAATGATTGACCAAAACTCAGAGATAAATCACAGACAAATATTCAATTTACAAAACACACCAAAATTATTTACAAATATACAATTTTTGTTGCATTCAAAACAAGAAACATAGAGTTTGCTACTGGCAAATGTTACGAGGAAAGAACGGGAAAGTAAGGTCAGTATATCTTTCTTTACCCAGTAGGCTAGGATGTTCAGTGCTATACTTTTTGGAAATACTTAAATGGGTATATAAAGAAATAGTTTAAGCATGTTCAATGAAATAGTCAAAAATATGTATTTATCCAAATAGTTCCATGAGGTTTTCTTTCAGGTTTTTGTTGGTCGGCAATTCCTTTTTAACCCTGGATATAAATCCTGAATCAAACTGGAGTTGATAACATCAGCAGACCCTGGTAACAACTGACTGTTCTCTGCCTAAAATCTATTTTTATAGGGGCTAACACCTAATTTGCATACTTATAGAACCTTTCGAACTCTCTAGAATCTACTGGAACATTGTAGACCCTTCCAAAACGTTTTATTTCTGATTTCCTTAGATTTGTGACTATTTTCTGAATTAAAATCTTTTTGGAATGACACTAAGGACTCAATAGAATTTATTAATATAACTTTTTAAACATTATTAATATTATTTTTATATATAAACGCATCCTCGTAACAATATATTTGTTTGGAATTGTATGCTTTCAGTTTCAGATATGTTCTACATAATTTTATACTTTTGATGTAAAGATTTCTTTTTCATGAGATATATTGTTTCTAGATCATTCAATGTATTGTACGCACTTTTATTATAAGAATATATTTGTTTTAGTATTGCCTTTTGGTTGTGGAGTAGTTTTCGCACTGAAGGTTATAACTTAACGCACCCAAAATGTTAGAAACTTGGTAATCTTCCACTGAAAACTGACTGCTTAGTATTCGGCTAACTGCCGACTAATATCAACTGCCTAGTAGTTCTACTGAACTCCAATAGAACTCTAAAGAACTCCTATGAAGTTTCCAAGAACTGCTTAAGAACTTCTCTCGTTAACTTTCTGGTAGCTCTTATTATTATAGGAGGGAGAGTCCATTATCGAAGGAACAGGTGTGTTTCCCCATAACAATTTATATAAAAATGTATGATACTTGTTAGCTTGTATGATAACAGGTGCTACAACCCCGGATAAAGTTGACCTGGAAGCAATGGCTGTTAAGAGATAATTTCACATTCCTCGACACCTCTAGTCTCTCAGGCGGAGGCTTTGCTGCTGGTTGTAGCATTATCCTACCGAGGAAGATTTTTGGCAAAACTGTACGTTTCGTTTAATTGTTCAAGCTGTGGATCTTCGTCAGCGATTCTTGCATCTTATTCCCCGTTGGTTTTTTTTTTTATTTGCACGCACGATGTCATCCGGAACGACATTCTCAAAGTATAAGTTTGATAGTGAAATCAATTCTTTTTTCAATGACTAAGATCTCTATTTAATTTTAATTTTTTGATAGAAAGCTTTCACTCACCGGTCAAATTCATCCCATGCTAAGTCTATATATAAACACTATAATTAATGACAATAATAAACCCCCTATAGATGTAAGATACATAGATGGCATTTTCATTTTAGCTAAGAATATTAATCAAATTATAAATTTAAAAGTCACTCCGTCCTCAATTTTACATTAAAACTTGATATTAATAATAAAATTCCATTCATTGATGTATTTATTTATTCAAGCACACATAGATTTACTACATCTCAATATAGAAAACCAACTAGCATAAACTCGTGTTTTCTGAATTATAATAGTGAATGCCCCCAACGATATACGTTAGCTGTTATAAAAAAAAATTAATTCAACTCAAACAAATATCTTCATCCAAATCCATATTCTATAAAGAATTACACAACATTAAACAAACACTTGTTAACAATGGATTTCCTAAATCCGTCATTGATCAACAAATTAAAATGTGTGTCGGACCAGGAAGTTTTTCCCGCCTGAACCCATCCTGCATATATACAAATCAACCATTCGTCCGTGCATGGAGTACTGCTGTGATATATGGTCAGGCACCCCTGCTGTTCATCTCAGTGTTCTTGACAGGCTCTAAAGGAGAATCAGTAATGTGATAGGTACTGACTTGGCGGCTAGACTACAGCCACTTCCCCACCGACGAGATGTGGCCTCCCTTTGTCTGTTCTATAAATACTTTCATGGCTTTTGCTCCAACGAACTTAAGTCACTGGTACCTCTGCAACAGGTATTTACTCGTGCAACCAGATTGGCAACTGGGTCCCACCCATTCACAATTAGATCAACCAAATACAGACGACAATTCTACTCCTGCAGCTTCTTTTTCTCTCGCACTTCCCGTTTGTGGAACTCGCTTCCTTATTCTTGCTTTCCTGACGGTTACAACCTCCAGGAATTTAAATGTAAAGTCAATCTCATTTCTTAATCACTTGACACTAGTTCATTCTTCACCACCATGTATATCCTTTCCTTTCTCTCCACATTTGCAAATGTCATCACACCTGTATTCCCTTCCTTCTCTTGCTCCTTTCTAACTGGTTCGTCTTCCTCTTCACTCTCTTCTACTTAATCTGTTTACTCTTATGTAGGCCCGTGCACATCAGTGGCGTGCCGCCTTTCTCGAGGTGATACGATTAAAAGAAATCATAATAAACTTAATAATACCTTTAACAATATTAATAATATTATTAATAAAAGTGTACGTTAAAATAAACATAATGCTATTAACTTATATTATTGCAACCAAATGCATAACAATAACAAACATGATGAAACAACACTCACAATCATAATAGGTAGAAATGTTAAAGCAATAAATAATAATAATCAAATTAAGCTAATCATATATTATAAAAAATTTAAGACACTCCTCTCCAGAAAACCAATGTAGTGTACCAATTTACATGCCCGTTCAGTGATTGTATCTCTGATACTAATAATAAACCCACTACATACATTGATTTTACTACAACCACACTCTCTCGTAGACTTATCTATCACCTTTCTAATCAGAGTTCAATTAAACAACATTTCTTAGTAAGACATAGCCTTGTAGGTTATATTAGACATAATTTAGTCAATAACACTCACACAATAAAAAAGAACCTTCAGATATTAGAGGCCATCTACATTAAATCAAAACAACCCACATTTGAAAATCACATTTCAATCTGCTTATAACACATGTCATTGCATTTAAATATATGGTTCTGTTATAATTTCGAGTTCTCACGCGGTGTGACGTCATAGAACCGCATTAGAAATTTACGAACTGCGTCTACTATTCGGTGACTGTTATCGTTGCTTAGCAATGTTTTATGTCAACACAAGATAAAATAATCTTTGATGGTGGATGTCTTTATGTTAACGTCCCTGTAACCTCTATGAAGATGGCTCATGTGAGCCGAAATCTTAGAACCAACATAATAAAAAATATCAAAATGTTGGAGAATTTTTGTTTTTATTTTTACCTGAAATTAAAGTGAAAATACGATGTTATGATTAAACATAATAGACATTCATTGTTTGTTATATTTAACAGTATATGTGTAGAAAAAATACATATTTGTGTATTTAGGCACCAAAGAAGCAGAACCAGGCCAAAGATTTAACAAGAAAAGTGCGGGTTCGTCAAATACTCTGGAAAGATGTATGCCATATTTATGATTAGGATGCTATCCGAAATGACAATACAAATAAAAAAAGACGTGTTTTATCGATTATGCGAAGGCGTTTGACAATGTACTCTACAAAGAACTGATGGAAACTGCTCAGCAACATCAATATATTTAGGAAAGATATAAGAGCAATCAAGAATCTCTGTTGGCAGCAAACCGCTTGCATACGGACAGGAAATGAATTCAATAGATATACAAAAATTGAAAGGGGCGTAAGACAAGGACGTGTCTTTTCACCGGATCTATTCAACTTGTATAAGGAGACTATTCTAAGGACTCTAGAAGTTATATCAGGATTTGTCCTTGGAGGCCACAATCTGAACAACATAAGGTACGCAGAGGGTACAGTTCTGATAGCAGACAAGGAAAGAAAACTACAAGACCTCCTACAAAAGGTCGCCTAAGAGAATGACAAGAACGGAATACAAATAAACTAAAAAAAACAAAAAAACAAATGCATGGTCATCAACAAAAACAGCAACCTAAAATGCCAAATACAGATGGGGTATCTTAAAACCAAACAGGTACAAAAATTAAATACATATGAAGTCTTCTAACAGAAGACGTAAAGTGCGACACATAGATCCGATTGGTATTGTGGCGTGTGAAGAATTGAGAGGTGATGGATAGGTTCTTGTAGTGAATGTACAAATTATAATGAGGGATTGGGTCGTGATAGTGTTTAACTAGGTAAAGCATCGATACTGAAGACCACCCTCTATCCACCCCACTTTTTGGCCTTGTACCACAATTTGAGTATTTTTGTATGCAAATAAATATTCAGAGTGGTATGGGTTGCCTACGTCAGTGTCTGCAGGCTGTTTATTTCAAAATAGGTGGGGGGGTATCAGAGACTGATCAGCTCTGATGGGATCGACACTTTGTTGGGCGTATGATGTTTGAAAGACCCGAAACTGCCCAATGACCCAATTCAGAACAGCAATGACGACGCCCTCCAGCGCGACTAAAAAAAAGCGTATATTTAAAGTAAGTAGTAATTAGCAAGGGATCAGTTTATTACTTCATAACAATAGAAAATCGATCCCCCACTTTATGCCCGGTATAAGTTTTAATTATGTTGCTTTTTGCGGTAGACTGGTTGCCAGCCAAGGCTATAGAACCCAATTTGTCCTGTTATTTATCCCATAACTGGAAGGATTAGACGGATTAATATATTTTCCCAAGGGTATTTGCGCGTAAGTGAACGCAGAAAAATTCAACTGGAATTCGAACTCGGCTCCACCGATTTCTCATTTCGAGCCGATATCCAATGCACTACAAAGCACATCCTGTAATGTGGATACACAGACAAAATTCAGCTTGATAAGAATTCATAAAAGATTACCAATATCGCGATATCCTATTACCCTTTACGAATAACCGTCTATGGTTATGCCCTCGGCGCTCCGATTTTAATTAATACCGAGGATTTAATCATCTTCATTACATTGAAATATTATGGTTCATGATATTGAATACATCAAAAGATTAAATTTAATATTTAAAATAATCATGACTCTCAGGGCAAATACTCTGTTAATATTGCATCTAAATGTCCAGAAATTATTGTTTGGATTGTTTAAGTAATATAACGACATTTCAAGACAGGCTGGATTATTTCATTTCGATTGTAGACCTTTAGGACCAAAATCACATTTAATTAATATAGTACGTAATGACAAGGTATATATATATATATATATATATATATATATATATATATATATATATATATATATATATACTAACAGTATAGCCCGGCGTTGCTCGGGTGTAATGAAAGCTTTAAAACTAATCCCTGGTCCTGGAGCTCAGACTCTTTGGATGTTGGCATGAAAGACTAAAAAGCAATAGTTGTTTCCAGTTAAAGCGAAACCGTAGACTGAAAAGAAAATTGAATGCATGTAAGTCAAATTTTGATTTCCTGGTATCGATATCAAATTTTCTGCACTATTTTAAAAACTGCAACCTTGAAACTTCTTAATATCGTTTCTTATGTCTTTGTCTATGAGTGTATCAAATTTGATTAAAATCGGACCACTCCATTCTATAACACGATTTTTTCGAATATCTCCTGGCTTCATCGTAGTTGCTATATTCAAAACTTTTCCGTCACTGAATTCTCTAACCTTTTTTGGGTTATTGGAATCTCAACTTGAAACTTGCCAATTCTTTCAAATAACGAAATAAAACAACTAATTTGATATAAAGAAAATTCACTACAATGCCAATTCTCAATAGACATCAATACCTCAATCAGTCGAGCTGATTATTACACCCTCCACACACACAGATAGATAGATAGATAGATAGATAGATAGATAGATAGCGAGTCGGACTAACACCAAATCGGTGGAGTTTTGATTCCATCCAGAAGCAAGTAGATGTCTAGGCACACTCTGAGACAGCCAAACAGGCTTGTATGTGGATGACTAATATATATATATATATATATATATATATATATATATATATATATATATATAAGGAAAACAAACCAAATGAAAACCACTAAGCATAAAATATTCATAAATTGATGTCCTCAATAACATGACACAATGGTTAGTAGCGTTGATTATATCCAGTGAAGTGACAAAATGAGATGTGAGTTCAATAGTTCAGAAAAAAATGACCCTCCAGTTTTTTATGTGCTCACAATGCAACGATTCAAAGATCATTTAGTTTTGTAAAAAAGGCTTAAGTAACCCTATGACTCGATGATAGAAATATACAGATGTTCAGGGTTCTTGTTTGCATAGTGTAAGTCAGTCAGTCGGTTATGTGCCATACGTGATACACGTTTTGGGCGATCATGTCTAGAAAGTGACATGACTGACTGGGCAGAAAGCTATCCCGCAGTAGGTTGCCATTACTTTCTGCGGTAGACTGGTTGCCAGCTAAGGCTATAGAACCCAATCTGTCCTGCCATTTGACTCATAGCTAGAGGGAGAAGAAATAGATTATATTACATTATAATATTAAGTGAAATTAGTGGGGATCAGTTTATTACTTCATAGTAATAGAAAACCGATCTCCCACTTTATGCCCAGTAGAAACTTAAGTCATGTTTCCAACTACTATATTCAGTCAGTCAGTAAAGTGCCATTCGTGATACACGCTTTGGGCGATCATGTCTCCAAAAAGACATGACTGACTGAGCAGAAAATTATCCCGCAGTAGTTTGCCATTGCTTTCTGCGGTATACTTGTTGCCAGCCAAGGGTATAGAACCCAATATGTCCTGTTATTTAACCTATAACAGGAAGGAGGAGACGTATTAGTACATTTTCCAAGGGTATTTGTGCGTAAGTGAATGCGATGAATTCAACTGGAATTCGAACTCGGCTCCCCGATTTGCCGTTCCGAGTCGATATTCATTGCGCCACCATCCTGGATACAATTAACGCTTTTACCTATTGGGTCATGTGTAGTTAAGAACATCAATTTATGAACATTTTCCACTTATAAACTTAATATCTAAGTAACAACTTTTTAAACAGAGCTCATATTACAAATCCGTAACCTCACTCACGTCGAAGAATTAATCGAAGATGCTTTCAACCAATCCCAGCAGATGATTAGCCCGAATGGGCTGAGTTTGTTCACAGGAGGACGCACTACTGACTCATCTCCAAAAAAAATTTACATTATTACATATAATTTAATTGAAATGCCGACTATCTGTACACAAACTGATTCTAATATGAGTTCTGGCAAAAAATAGTTGATGAGATATTAGATTTATAAGTCCCAAAACTTCGTGTTCTCAAATGACCCAGTAGTTAATATAGTGCTGGTTGGATCCAAAAGGTTGTGAGTTCAGTACTTGGCTACCGCAGAGATGAACAAAGTTAAATGTTCACAGAGATAACTGGTACTAAGTACTCTGGAAGTGTCATGACTCACAGAACTAGAATGATTTACTCTGGCGAACGAAATTAGGGTTTCAGTTCAAAATTCGAATCACATTACAGGACTGCAGGGTGCTGGTTCCTGAAGTTTCGCTATGGGGATACGAGTTATTAAGATCAAGGCGGTAAAGGATATCCACCTGCAATTGAGTCGAAATCGTACAAAGGTCACGGGTTTCAAATAAGTGGTCTCAGAATTTGAATAATATAGAACTATCTCAAAAGAACTGGCAAAGTGAATATGGGTTCCATATGAGATCAGTGAAAGACAAAGATATATATTTTGAAGTGAGTTCACTGTGACATCTTCGACTGGTATATTTTTTGATTGAACAGAGGTTTTTGATGAGAAATGAGTCCTTCGACATCAGTTACAAAATTATTGACCAGCAACAGGATAAAATCTATTTTAAGTTAAGTAAATTGTGTGCGGAGCTGGTTTATCGACAGGGGCCAATATGGCTCTATAAACTTGCTTGGTCACATATTATCAGACATTCCTACACCCTAAGTATTCCAATGACCCTCACTTTTTCAAACATCACCACAATGCAAAGACATCTTGGCGTATTCAAAGACATTGAACTATTTAGTTTTGTAGAAAAGGCTTAAATAATCCTGTGACATGATGATATATATATATATATATATATTGTGTGTATTTTGGTAGCATTTTTTCATTAATGCAGGTTTCATTGAATAATATAGACACAAGTTCTGTCTATTAATTTTGTGTAGGATCCGTTTATACCTTCTGATATACTTGATGGTGATATCGTTGAAAGACAACAAAAAATCACAGTAATTGTTGATTTTTTTATCGGGTCGAAGCTTTCGGCTCACATAAGCCATTATCAAAGAGTAAATATTAACACACAGTAAACATAGAACATTTAAGTTATTAACAATAAAGAGAATTAAATTGAAAATATAAGTCCATCCCTACCGTGGCGGATGGCTGAAGACAGTGACAAAATAGTGGTGTTGTGGTCCCTGGTCTGATTACAGACATTTGAGTACGTTATTGGAAATATCGAAATTGATTGTATTCAAACCAGGTTTAAATTGTTTAATGTAGATTGCTTCGAGGATTTTTAGTTTTTCTTTATTATTTTCTTGTTTAAGTATGTACGTGTTATCAACTCAGAAGTGTGCGTTGATAACCGTGTTGTTTTAAAGTTTCATGTTTACTGTGTGTTAATATTTACTCTTTGATAATGGCTTATGTGAGCCGAAAGCTTAGACCCGATAAAAAAAATCAACAATTACTGTGATTTTTTGTTGTCTTTCAACGATATCACCATCAAGTATATCAGACGGTATGAACGGATCCTACACAAAATTAATAGACAGAACTTGTCTATATTATTCAATATATATATATATATATATATATATACATGTTCAGTGTTTTTATTTGGATAGTGTAAACACTGTTTAAAAACAGTAACTGGAAACAATACAAACATTACGGGAAATTTTAATTATCTTTCAATGAAACCTTTCATCGGTGATCGAAAGTATTCTTTGTATAAGATTTAATTTCCGTGTAGGTACAAATAACGAAATATAACCACTAATTTAATACTAGGTAAACCCACTACAATGCCAATGTGCAATAGACACCCACATCTCAATTTCAGTAGAGACGATTATATATGTATATATATATATATATATATATATATATATATATATAGAGATAGATAGATAGATAGATATGAACAGACTGAGATAGATAGATAGACAGATAGATAGATATAGATAGATAGAGATAGATAGATAGATAGATAGATAGATAGATAGATAGATAGATATGAACAGACTGAGATAAGGAAAGGATAGATAGATAGATAGATAGATAGATAGATAGATAGATAGATAGATAGATAGATAATAACAGACTAGGATAGATAGATAGATAGATAGATAGATAGATAGATAGATATAAACACGAGATAGATAGATAGATAGATAGATAGATAGATATGAACAGACTGAGATAGATAGATAGATAGATAGATATGAACAGACTGAGATTGATAGATAGATAGATAGATAGATAGATAGATAGATAGATAGATAGATAGATAGATAGATAAACAAAAATTTGTACCCACAGAAAGAATTAATTAATTAAACAAAATGGACATCATTGTAATAATAACTTGACCTGTGGAACCTTTCGGCCAACATTTTTCAAAGGCTTACTTTGGCTTTATTATAAATTGTAAATACAGGACAAAGGAGAACACCAAAACTTACTTACAAAAATGGGGGGGGGTAAGATGGAGCTCGTCTAAAAGTTAACTTTAATCAAAATAATTAAAATGTAAAGGTGTTTAAAAACACAACTCTATAAGAGTGATAAAATGGAAAAAATGTAACACTCACAAACCCTCCAGTAATTGGAAGGAGCTAATAAATCGCTCTTTCTGCCTCCACAGGCTCGGTTGCTGGATTTTAAGACAAACAGGTTCTAACATACGTAGGTGATGAGCTGAGCGAGCACTTTGCAGGACAGAAACCCATTTGTCCTCATAATGAGAGGCACATACTTGCTTGTCTGACAGGTGTTGACCAATTGTTGACTCCAGAACAGCTTAAAGTGTTGGCCGAAAGGTTCCTCAGATAAAGTTATTATTACAATGACGTCCATTTTGTTTAAAGTAATATATATAATTTTGTGTAAATTAATATATATATATATATATATATATATATATATATATATATATATATTAATCATCCACACACAATCCTGTTTCTTCGTTGGTGTCAGTCGGAGTCGCTACCCACTAAGCCATAGGTGCATGTAGTCAGAAAAGGGAAATTTTAACGTGTTGTCTATACATTCCTGAAGAGTAATGCATATATCGCAGAAGTGGAAATTGCTTTTCAAATTTTCTTTTCCAGAGAGCTCAATCCTAATGAGAGCATAATATATTAGTCATCCACATACAAGCCTGTTTCGCTGTATCACAGCTAACTGCGGTTACGTTTAATGCTTGGAGATCCGAGTTCGACCGCACGTATTAATATGGACACTTTCTTCTGCATGGCACATATAAACATTCCGGAAAGACTTAAATCTGCCTACGTTTCATTTTTCATATCGCTGGCAGAAGAAAGAAATGTATTTCATTGGTTCTTCATGATCCTTGACCTTCCACCGTTTTCCTTCATTTTACATCAACAATTGTACGCAAGGAATAAAACAGCCAACCTTTTCATGCTGACTATATCATTTTTGTGATATTAGAAATGATCGATTGTCTCGACTGTTCCTCGCATGGTCATTATTGGGCTTAAAGTATTATTTATTATCCGTTTTTCTCTGTTTAATGTAAGGAATCCGGTAAATATATTTATAGTATAGTACTTTGATGTATCTCATATTTGTAGCTAAAAACAAATCATACAATCCAAAAAGATCAAAAGCCGTTAGATAAATGTCTAATTCAGAGTCAGGACTTTATTATTATTTTTATTATCTTTCGATATTTTTTGTGTCGTACCAGTTGCTCCCAGTTCGCAACCAGGGACTTCAAGAAACACCATTTATTTATGTATCAGAAAGATAGACAGAGATGAGATTCCACGCTACCCGAAATAAAATATAATTGCGGTCACTGCAGGCAAAGAAATCTACTTATATTTTTCAGAAGTACAAATCAGTATTTTTTGGGTAATTCACATGATTTCGGAAGAGAATGAATTTCGTTCTATGTATTTTTCTGTTTTTTTATATCATTTTAAAGTCGTTAATATTATTGCCTTGATATTCATTAAGATCATTTATCACAAAACAAGACAACAAACCCAATAAGACACAAGAAGTTACAATATGTATAAGCAGCCTTTGAGATTTGAAAAAGAAATCACTCGACCGGCAGTCTTGAGCGAGGGAAAATTTACTCGCCTCAAAATCATTTTACTCGACCGATTCTATTTTCCTAATAGTTGTCTTAAGTGAACATAGTGTGAATCCTTAACGGAAAACAAAAAATGAAATTTAAATTAAAATTTCGAACGTTTTAGAAAAAATTAAAAAAAATTAAAAATAGTAACAACATTTGATTTTTCCCTTTTAATAATATCATAAACATTTTGATGATAAAACTTTGTTTTTGTTCATTTTGAACCCTTTTAACATCATGATATGCTGTTGTTTTTTTTTAAATGAGGGGCGGTACCTAAAATTCGTAATTTCTTTCTTCTGTTTGATTACAAACTCCATCTCATAGACAATAAAATATAACAAACCTGATTTTCTCAACCATTTTCTATAAAAAAAATTACTTATATAATTGAAAAAAAATGTGCGTATTTTTTTCTTTCTTTAAGATGTTCGTTTTTACTTTTCATAAGCAATCTAGGCGACCGAGACATTTGCCACCACTCTGGAAGCGTAAATGAAACGAATGTTTACACTGACTGGGACGATAAAAGTGAGACCTAAGAGTTCAAATGTCATTGTCATTGTCATTGTGAATCTTCAATGGCATACTTTAGGGTTGTAAAAGTTGAGTTAGGTTTTTCTATATTTGAACGGACACGTTTCATTGCTAGATTTTCAGTCGACCACAGGCGAGTAAAGCAATAAACTTTAATCGCCTAATTAATTTTTTAATCGTCTAAGTCGATCGGGCGAACAAAATCTCAAAGGCTGTGTGTAAGTATATAAGTAAGAAGAACACGATTAAAAAGAGATAACATTTTAAAAACACTATAACAGGAGATATCTAGAGAATATAAATATTTATTCTTCTTTTTTGTTTAACCATTTATGGGCATTATAATATCCATTTTATATCAATTTTATAATAAGACTGTATGGAATGACTGAAAGAAAGATCAATGACAAACATGCTCCGTTCTTAGAGAGACTTTTATACCCCAAAAACTTGCACAAAATATTATATCCACAGGGAGAATAATATCCCATAAATATCTACGCAGTGAGCAGAGTGTAAGGAGAAACAAAAATTATGTACTATCATATAATATGGAGATTATTCTGTGTCTGGAGAAGACAGGTTTAGCACTCCTGATTCAAACGGACTGGATTCATTTGCTATGTCCCAGGCGAGGACATATTCCATAAAGCAAAATAGGTGAATGTTGGGGTTTCGCAAACTGAGTGATGTGAGTCGGATTTTTGGCAAATCCGGGGCCACCGACGATTAAATGAAATATGTTGGAAACTTCTGGGCGACGATTCGTCTTTTTTATGACGTAGGCGATCATGGTCTTCCACTTGGCTATGTCTCTTGTCGCTCTCAGTAATTTTTTCTCTTGTTATTTCTCCCAAACCCTGCTCTGCAATCCATTTGCTCAAGCCCATAAATCTAGAATATAAATGGATAGAACCTATCATGGTCACAAAGTGGGTGATTAGTTTATATATTAATTATAATAGAGAATTGATCTCCCACTTTATATCCATATTATAATTTCTAATTTGTTTATCAAATTCTGATTAGGTATGAATCCACCTCTTCTCATTACTGAATAGCTACGCAGTCATGTCTTTTAGTTTTATTTCTTCTTCTTCATGTGCCGTGTCCCTTCAGGACGTAGGCGATCATGGACTTACATTTGGCTCTGTCTCTTGTCGCCTTCAGTAATTTTTTTCTCTTGTTACTCTTCCAAAACTATTATAGTCAGAAAGTGGGGGATCAGTTTATATATTGATTATAATAGAGAATTGATCCCCCAATTTATATCCACATTATAATTTCTAATTTGTTTATCAAATTCTGATTAGGTATGAATCCACCTCTTCTCATTACTGATTAGCTACGCAGTCATGTCTTTTAGTTTTATTTCTTCTTCTTCATGTGCCGTGTCCCTTCGGAACGTAGGCGATCATGGACTTCCACTTGGCTCTGTCTCCTGTCACTCTTAATATATTTCTCTTTGTATCTCTTTTAAAATCTCTCCGCTATCCATTTGTTCAGACATATTAGGCACGTCTTAGGCTGCTTTCCTCTGTCTTTCCTTTCCTGTATCCGACCTGTGAGTATTAAATTCTCTAGGCTTTCCTTTCTTCATTACGTATCTTAGGAGCCTTCTTCTTCTTCTGTCCCTTCCGAGCGTAGGCGATCATGATTCTCCACGTCTCCCTATCCCTTGTGGCTCTTAGTATGTTTGCTCCTGTTACACCTCGCAACCCACGTTCCGTCATCCACCTGATCAGGCCCTGCAAATATGTTATCCGCTGCCTTCCTCTGTCTCTTTTTCCTTCTATCTGGCCTGTCAGTATCAGGTTCTCTAAGCTCTCCTTCCTTATTGCATGTTCCAGGAACTTCAGTTGTCTCTTCCTGATGCTCAGTATTAATTACCTTTTTGTTGCCATTCTTTCCAACACCTCATCGTTGCTTGCATGCTCAGTCCACCATATCCGCAGCATCCTTCTGTAGAATCACATTTCTCTTGCTTCAAGTTTTGTTCTCATTTTCGATTATATTGTCCAGCATTCACTGCCGTATTGAAGAACTGACACCACATACCAATCCAGCACTCTTCTTGTTTCTAGTGAAATTTTCCTGTGTGTTGGTACTTTACTCAGCTTCGGGAACGCGTCCTTTGCCATGCCAATTCGCCTTCGGATCTCTGTGTCGCACTTTCCATCTCCTGTTAGAACATTTCAAATCATAAATCATTTTTGGTGATGATTAAATTGGAGCGGGGATCTCCCAACCCGACTTCCACGTAAATCAGTTCCTATGTGTGTTATTTTCGTCATAGCTATCAACCCTGTATCATTTTTCTATCCTCCGTTGTTCAGATTGTGCCTGCCAATGGCGATTCCTAGTTGGGTTTTTAGTTCTCTCGGAATTGCTTCGCTGTATTTCTTTTTAAATCGTTTAACCCTAAGCAAGGCCGTAGCGCCACTGATGCGCAGGAGCCTACAAAAAAAAATTGATAAGAGGAGAGTAAAGCGAAAGACAAACCAGTTACAGGGGGTGTCAGAGAAAGGGGCAAGAGAAAGATGGGAATACAGGTGTGATGACAGTTGCGAAGAAAGAGAGAGAAAAGAACAGATATACAGGGTGATGTAGAAAGAACTGGAGTCAATTGGTTAAGAGATGGGTATTGACATTGCATTCCAGGAGGAAGTTGTAGCCGTCAGGAAAGCAAGAATATGGAAGAGAGTTCCACAGTGAGGAAGTGCGAGAAAAGAAGCTGTGAGTAGAATTACCGACTGCATTTGGTTGATCTAACCATGAATTGGTGGTACCCAGTTGCCATCCTGGTTGCACGAGTAAACTCCTGTGGCAGGGGCACCAGTGACTTAAGTTCATCGGAGCAGAAGCCATGAAAATATTTATAGAACAGATAGAGGGAAGACACATCCCGTCAGTGAGAAAGTGGCTGGAGTCAAGCCGCCAAGTCAGTAACTATCACATTATTTTGTAGCCTGTCTAGAACACTGAGATGAACAGCAGGGGGCGCCTGTCCATATATGACGGCAGTACTCCATGCACAGACGGATGGTTGATTTGTATCTATGCAGTATAGGTTGAATATATCCGGTGAGAAGACATATCTTTGTTTTATACAACTTTCTATATTTGTATATCTGCTGAACTCGTTTTTTCTCCGTATGCAGGTGGCTTGCTACCATTATAGGTTCTTGATCACTCCAATTTCTTTACCAAATATGTTAAGTTTAGGTACTTACACTATTTCACAGGAAAACAGCATAGCGTAATGAAAACTCTACAAACTGAACAAAATTAAAGTTTTATCGTCAAAATGTTGATTTTGTTAAAGTGCAAGACCAGAGTTTTTTAAAATTATTTTTTGAATTTTTTAAACCTTTCTAACACGTTCAAAATGTTGGTTAAAATCTTGTTATCGCCGTGGCTAACTTTTAATATTGACATTTTTGCGCTTGTTTTCCGTTGAAAACACATTTATTTGGAAATTCTTGTAAAAATCAAATAATTGTCCGATTTTAATGAAATTTTCAGGACTTATTAACAAATGAATCACATTATTTTTGACTTGTTTTTAAAAAACTTTGGTAAAACAATTTTTTTAAATATGTTTCTCCACACTTTCTTAATTTCATGAAATTTTTCACAGAATCTTATTCATTGAAATTATATTTTTGTTAAAAGTAGTAGTCACTGGACTCTGTAAATCACCTAAATTTAGTTTTCAAAGTTGTACCATTTAACTGAAAATCTGCTCTGAATTGAAAAATAATGAATCTCATAAAACTATGGTATTGCATAATTAGAAAAGCTTTTAACTGTTTTTGTAAATAAGTAATATTAAGTAAATTATTGTCTGAAGAAGTAAAATTCTTCTGATGAATAATGAATTTCTACAAGATGTTTTTCATTTTATTTACATTTTAATTATAATAATTTATAATACTTTAAAATTGTGAAAAATTGTATTGGGTATTTATTGGATGTGGTGTAGTATTTATGTGGAAATAAAATTTAAGAGTCCGAAATTGCAAAGATTAATAAACGTAGTTACGCTATCTATTTTTGATATAATTTTTTATTTTATATTTTGTTACCTTATTTTCATGTATGGTAGACTGAAATTGCCATTATTATGAAAAAGTTACGTAATTTAAAAGTTTTGTCCATTCACTTAGATTTCTTAACATTGTCATTTTATGGTCATGCATAGCAGTTTTCATCGCTTCGTCATTCAACAGTCCGTCAAACGTTCAATCAGATGAACACGATCCATCGTTAATAATTTGTTGTATATCACATTTTTATGCTTTAAGTATGTAATATTTATTTAATATCAAATTAATTTAACTTTCAATTTTCTAATTTTACTAAAATAAAGTGTCCGAAATCTTTTGAATTTTTTAAAATCGATTAATTTTTTTGTTTACATATTTCTCAAAAATAGGAAAATGTCCTCTTTTAAGATAATTTTAAGAAATCAAATTAAATATGACATTCCAATCGATATAATTTCTATCTGAAATACACCAGAAATTTTACTTAATGGAAATAATACATTTAACCATTAAGCTTTTAATTAAATCTAAAATGAAATCTTCAAGAATGGTTTTCTCATTTTAAAAATTTCATTTTAAACTTAGGTATCGAAAATTTATGCCAAAATATTGGAGGTACCGAGTTATGTTTGCCGAAGGGGACCGTTTTCTTCAATAAGGGAAGTGAGGCACTTTCGATTTCTTTAAGTTTACCACGCTTCCACGGAAACGCGATTTAAAGTGAACTAGTAAGATTTTGAAAAGACACATCCTTGTCTTACGCCTTTTTCTATCTTTGTGTATCTACTGAGGTCGTTACCTGTCCGTATGCAGGCCGTTTGCTGCCAGTAGAGATTCTTGATTATTCTTATGTTTTTGTCTTTTCACCGGATTTGTTCAACCTATACAGCGAGAATATTTTAAGGACCCTAGATGACACGCCAGGATTTGTTATTGGAGGCCACAACCTGAACAACATAAGGTACGCGGACGATACAGTGCTGATTGCGGACACGGAAAGGAAACTACAAGACCTCATACAGAAAGTAGCAGTGGAGAGTGAAAAGAAGGGACTAAAAATAAACTTTAAGAAAACTGAGTGCATGGTCATCAGCAAAAGATACAACCCAAAATGCCAAATACAGGTGGGGGATAACAGAATCAAACAAGTACAAGAATTTAAGTACCTAGGAAGTGTTCTAACAGGAGATGGAAAGTGCGACACGGAGATCCGAAGGCGAATTGGCATGGCAAAGGACGCGTTCCAGAAGATGAGCAAAATACTAACACACAGGAAAATCTCAATAGAAACTAATAAAAGAGTGCTAAAATGCTACGTGATGTCAGTTCTTCAATACGGCAGTGAATGCTGAACAATATCATCGAAAATAAGGACAAAACTGGAGGCGGCCGAAATATGGTTCTACAGAAGGATGCTACGGATGTCGTGGACTGAGCATACAAGCAACGACGAAGTATTAGAAAGAATGGCAACAAAAAGGAAATTGATGCTGAGCATCAGGAAGAGACAACTGAAGTTCCTGGGACACGCAATGAGGAAGGAGAGCCTGGAGAACCTGATACTGACTGGTCAGATAGAAGGAAGGAGAGACAGAGGAAGGCAGCGGATAACATATTTGTAGGGCCTGATCAGGTGAATGACGGAACGGGGCTTGTGAGGTGTAACAGGAGCAAACATACTAAGAATTCTCTTCCACATGACTGCTTCCCCGACGGCTACAATCTCCAGGAGTTTAAATGTAAGGTCAATCGACACCTCCTAACAAACTAACTTCCATTCTTTCAAACACTCTTCCCACCCACCCAACTATCTATAACCCCCCTTCTGACATTTCCTATATCTAACCACTCTTCCTATTTATCTCCTCCTATGTAGCCCAAAGCGCAATAGTGGCAGTGGAATGCCTTGCTTGGGGTGAAATGACTAAAAAAAAAAATTATGCATTTACGGTTTGTGTATATTTAATAAAATTTCGCTAAAATGACATTGTTATACTGAAATTGCGCAGATGTCGCCAATACCACACCCAGTTGTCTCAAGTTTTAATGATGCTTCCAACTATTGTATTCAGTCACTTAGTTAAGTGCCATACGTGATACACGCTTGGGCGATCATGTCACGAATGAGATATGATTGACTGGGCAGAAGATTATCCCGCAGTAGGTTGCCATTGCTTTCTGCGGTAGACTGGTTGACGACTAAGGCTATAAAACCTAATCTGTCCTATTATTTGACTCATAACTAGATGGGGAAAGTGATGTACTATATTATTATGTAGTAATTAGTGGGGGATCTGTTTATTACTTCAAAACAATAGTAAATAGATCCCCCACTTTATGCCCAGTGGAAGCCTTAATCATGTTTTCAAATATTATATTCAGTCGGTCAGTTAAATGCCTTACGTGATACACGCTTGGGCGATCATGTCACGAATGAGATATGATTGACTGGGCAGAAGATTATCCTGCAGTAGGTTGCCATTATTTTCTGCGGCAGACTGGTTGCTAACCATGGCTATAGAACCCAATCTGTCTAGTTATTTGACCAAAAACCGTAGGGAAAAATGCATTTCCCAAGGGTATTTGCGCGTAAGTGAATGCAATGAATTCGGCTGGGATTCGAACTCGGCTTCCCGATTTCTCGTTCCAAACACCGACAACCACTGAACGAACAACGCACATCCTGCTAAATGCATCTAATTTGTCGTCTTAGAAGTAGGCATTTCTGTTTACGTCCCTGTCAAATACTTGTCCTCTTCGCTCGTCGACGCGAAAAATGCTTTTGATATTTCCTCACAAATCTTGTAATTGCATCGTAGGTTTTATGATTAACTGTAGAACCAACCATTCCTTCTGATCCTGCATTTAAGCTCTTTTATGGTCGTTTTCCATTGAACAGTTTCAATGTTTAAGGTCTCCACATGTTCCCAATGAATGACATGACGCAAAGATCAATTCTGTCCTTCTTTACCCATTGGAAGAAAGCACTTAGAAGCAGGAAGTGTCTTGCAATGACTTCAAACAGTGTGCAAACATATTTAATCGCAATGCGGATACACTGTTGAATGAAAATCAATTCAAATCGCAGCTGTTCATGACAATTTATTAGACATTGTTATATTAGAAACTGCTTCTACAAGACTGATTAAATTCTCAATCAAGAGGTTGAAGCGTAGGGAGCTGGTTAATTTTTCTTTGATTCGGCCTTGTGTCAGACTTAACCAAACTTCCTACAGATTACAAGTTTTATGCAGATTTATAATCATCCCGATGTGTTCATCAGAAGTTTGGTTGTCGGCAGGTTGAAATGTGTAGAATTGTATAATAATAAAATATACATTTTTCATGTTAAAAAATAAATTTATTAATAGGAAAGAATAACATGAGTTCTAGAAGTTAATATTCAATTAGAAATATTATTAAGAACTTAAGAGTAGAGTTCGTACCAAATGTTCTCGTAGTAATTGTTGAAATAGATCATGAGAAAGAGAAAGAATACAATGTACGGGTCGCTTGAAGTTTGAAGTTACATTTTAGATGGGTCTCTCTTCCGCTGCTTTCATTTCTGTGTCTCTTGACTGACGCCGAGGTCATTTATATAGTCGTTTTGAAGTTGGCACTGGATCGCTAAGTCCTCAAGTAATGCAAGTCGCTCCCATTGGTTAAAAATAATTTTCACACCTACTTGCGAAATCTTGATACGACTTTTTCTTTGAGCACATGGTCAATCCTTCTACTTGGGAAACCCCGGATTTCATAAGTCACTGGGAAGTTTTTTAAAGTGAAGAAGTTTGATTTTAAGGCCTATCGATGCTCCTACCGGTAATATTTCGGCATTTGACTCCATCCTATAACTGTTTTAATATTTTTGCTATCATATCCCATCATGTTAACTGTGTTCTTACAAAGTTTCGAATACTCTTATTATGATTCTGAATACCCACTGCTTAACCACTTGACTCTAGTTCTTTCTACATTACCCTGTATATCGTTTCCTTTCTCTCTGCCTTTGCAACTGTCATTACACCTGTATTTTCTTCCTTCTTTTGCTCCTTTCTCTGACACCCCCTGTAACTGGTTCGCCTTTCTCTTTATTCTCCTCCTATCTAATCTTTTTACTCTTATATAGCCCCCTGTGCATCAGTGGCATTACCACCTTGCTTGGGGTAAAACGATTAAAAAATTAAAAAATATGAAAGTAAACAAATATATTTATGAAGTGAGAATATCAGTGATAGATGTTATTACATATATATATATATATATATATACTGAATTTTAAAATTAAATACATATAGTCTAGGGTTAAATAGGGACTTAGGTATTTTGAATCTTTATAAATATTTCAATAGTTAGAGATTTTTTAGACACACTTAAAAATTTTTTCTTGAAAACGACATTTAAAAGTATTATGACAGTTAGGATGTGCGTTGTGGTCGGTGATAAGCGGGTAAAGATACCGAGAATGAGGGTTGGGTACATGAGAGTGTTCTGAGAATAATTGGGAGTTAGTGTGATAGGAGCTGTCTATTGACCCTACATTTAAACACCTGGAGATTGTAACTGTCGGGAAAGCAGAGTTGTGGAAGGGAGTTCCACAGGCGAGAAGCGCGAGAAAAGAAGCTGTTGGAGTAGAATTTACGGTTGTCAAATTCTTGTATCATTTGTATCTGTATTTGTTAAATTTCGCATACATTTTTCGATTCATTTTTTATTTACTGTAATATTTTTTTATGTGAATGAGGATATAACTTTCGAAATTGTAAAAAAAATCATCTGCGAGTCCTAAAGTTTTTGTTTATCTAACTAGAGCATCGTTGCTCTCATTTTCCTAACTTTTATTATTCAAATGTTTTTCTTTTCTTATTAACGTCTGCCTATAATTATTTTATATAATGTCTGTAAGTAACATGTTTGATTTGAACCATGTTATTTTCATATCCCCCCAAGTAAGGCATTTTACTGCCACTGTTTTGCAGGGGGTTACACAGGAGGAGAGTTATAAGAAAGAGTGACAGGTTATAATGGGTGTCAGGAAGTGGGTAAGAGAAGGATGATTGTGGCCATAAAGTGAGTGATCAGTTTATATATGGATTGTAATGTTGAATTGATCCCCACTTTATGTCCACTTTATAATACTGCAGAATTTTTTTAATAATCGTATCGCCCCAAGCAAGGCATTTTACTGCCACTGTTTTGCAGGGGGTTACATAGGAGGAAAGTTATGAGAAAGAGTGTCAGGTTATAATGGGTGTCAGGAAGTGGGTAAGAGAAGGATGATTGTGGCCATAAAGTGAGTGATCAGTTTATATATGGATTGTAATGTTGAATTGATCCCCACTTTATGTCCACTTTAAAATACTGCAGAATTTTTTTAATAATCGTATCGTCCCAAGCAAGGCATTTTACTGACACTGTTTTGCAGGGGGTTACACGGGAGGATAGTTATGAGAAAGAGTGACAGGTTTAACGGGGTGTCAGAAAGTGGTTAAGAGAAGGATGGGGATACTGATGAGAGTAGAGTGGATGGAGAAAGGAGCATGAGAGAGAGGTTTGTGAGATAGGAGATGACTATTGACTTTAGATTTAAAATTGTTGGAGATTGTAGCTGTCGAGGAAGGAAGTAAATGGAAGGGAATTCCATAGGCGGAAAGCATTTTATACATTATGTATTTTCAAATCAGTCTTAACCTTTCGAGTCTTAACTGTTATTTGATTTGAATGTTAACTTTAATATCAAGTTAATTTTTTGTCAATATCTAAGTAAATTATCCTAACTTTTGAAAACGTTTTCATCATTTTTCGAGATTTCAAAGACATAGCTTTGGCTGTTTCTTTCCTTATTCTCTATTGAATCCTACCTAAGTTTTTCAAAGTTAAAACTTGGTATTTTTTAAATATTTAATTAATTTTATTTTATTTTATTTATTCAATATCAATAGACAGGCTCTCCTATCATCCGATTCGTACTCTTCTCCTTTCTTTAAAACAAGACTAACGGCTTATCCTTTATTTCCCGTTTAAGAAGGTGTTCCCGGTTTCTTTCCTCCTTTCAAGTCCCTATGGTGATACTGTGTGTGGATGATGTCAACGTCATTTCATACTGAGAGTGCCGGGTTGGCAATTAAATTTTAATTACTCCAAAACAAAAATCCTCTCATTTAACCACCATAGACAACCTCCCATCAACTGTATTTACTAGCCTTCCCACGCAAGGCTGGATGTGATACATGGTCATTTTATAGTGGGTATTCCCGGCCATATAGCCGGGCCAAAAAATATCTGTCTATTTTTCTCCCATCAATATAGATCACGCTAATCTCACAGAAAGCAATACATTGCGCTTCTTCAATTTTCCCTATCTCATCCAAACTCTAAGTGGATTGTCCACATTGAAACAACGCTTAGAGCTACTATTAGTACGACCTTGTGACTGTATTGGGCCAGGATGTGTTTCTTGTCAGAATCCATCTTGCACATATAAAAATTTACCATTCGTCCTTGCATTAAATACTGTTGCCAAATCTAGTCAGGTTTTCCTGCTGTTCATTTTTGTATTCTCGGCAAAATTCAAAGTAGTATCTTCCATGTTATCGATTTCTGTTCGGTAGCTCTCTGTCAGTCACTTTCCCACCGACACCATGCGGCTTCCCTCTGTCTTTTCTACAAATATTTTCACGGCTTCTGTTGTGGCAAGCTTATCTCCTTCGTGCCTTCTCTACATGAATTCACTAGCGCTACTGAACTGGCAAATAGGTCCCAAATTTTTGTTGTGACGTGTCTCGATCACGTGACTGGGTTCACTTATATATAGAATGCGTGAGTCGGTTGAAAGAGAGAGATATTTAGTGTGAGCTGAGGGCTAGTTTTAACCTGCGTGTTACTTGCTAATGTTATATAGCAATATACAACAAACAACAAACTCCGTTATATATATAAAAATATAAAGTATATTTTTATTAATGACGATGAACCGTGTAGCCTAGTGAACAGAGAGTGAGAGCGCGCCTCTAAGGGTTGACGGGGGGGTCGTATCTGTTGCTCCTCTGGTCTGGTCTACCGGACTGTCTCGTCTCTCTGACTAGACTGCCTAATCCGTGCTTTCGCGGTCTTTATATATCTTCCAAAACCGGGACTTGTTTCTTCCGGCTTTGCCTTGATCACGCGACGCCCACGCGACGCCCACGCGACGCCTACGTAATTCTCAGAGTCACCTGTCTGTTTGCCTCTGAGTTATTTCCGCATCTGCCGGAAATAGGGTCAAAGTGACATCCGTTACTTTCAACGACCGGAAAACACCCCCGCTTGCTCAGCTTCCTCGGGTGGGGCGGGATTGTTATATTACATTCCTCGCCCACCCATTTTCCAAAATGTTCACCTAAGAACATTTTAAACGCAACATCCTCACTCTCCTCCCCATGCCACACAAGCCCGACAATTATATAAAACATGTGTCGAAACAAACAAAACAACAAAAACAAAAAAAAATATAGGGGAGCCTACATCGGCAACCCAACAGTTCGTGTCCATCTTGAAAATTGTTCTACCAGCTCGATGTTTCATTGTTCTTTTTTTTTCTTTCTTTTTTTTTTTTTTTTTTATAATATCCATTTTCACAGAATTGGGCAAAGTTCTTAAAAGTGTTCATTTTCTTTCTCGACTCTGTCCATAAGCGTAGACTCTTCGATGCATAATCCACATGATTATAGGCGGTAATTGCGCCCCAGTTTCTAAACTAACATCGAGTAAATGACCTTTGACCAACACCATGTGTGCTTCTGCTCGAGTTTATTGTTACACATGTAACCTCATTTAATTTAATTTAATTTCAAACATACTATGTTTGAACACAGAAAAAAATGGTCATTATCTGCCGTACATATCATTCATAGTCTGACCGAGAAATGTTCAATAGAAAATGAAGAAAATTACCCTGATTCCAACGTTAATCCGCATGCAATTTACTTGTGGAGGATATTAATTTAGTCTAAAAAAAATGGACCCGTGCCTCGTAGTTCCTTAGTTTGTACAATGCTTTCCGTTCCCTGAACTACTTCCTCTGGATTCAAAACCAAGCATATCTGATTTGTTGACATCTCTCTGTTTAACGCGGAGTGTTGAACGCCCGTTGACCCCGGAGTACTATTCACAGCGGATAACTCAATTTCCTTTTCCGAAGCACTGTTGCTTCTTTTACACTTAAAAATCCGCTTCCTGGCTATTATTCCCAGGATTATTATTACGCCGACCACGCCAGCAATGACTCCTATCGTCAACTTCTTCGGGAGTTCGTCATATCCTTCACTAAATCTCTCCATATTTATCTGTTCCAAGGTATTTACTAGTTTTCAGAAATTAATATATCTTCAAAAGATATTTCCCAAGTCACATAAATGAAAATTCACAGAGGATGTTGAATTGATGGGAACCTGCACAAAAGCATCAAAGTGAAGTACTTTTACGTAAATAAAAATAAGTTTTAGATTTTAATTTAATTTTCCCAAATCTCCCCAAATAATCCGATTCCACCATATTGATAACAAAATATCTTTTCAATATCTGACTAATATCGCGAAACACTGAGACGCGGGTGAATGTTTTAAGAATATATATAATCGGTGTATTCGCAAAGAAATAACCAAACAATGCAGTTGTTTTCAAGCAACGATGTTGAGATATATTTATAATTGGCGATTTTGTTGGCTGTTGTTAACTGCATAATTAAAAATACACTTTAAAACTCTCGATAACATTTAAGTCATTTCCATGCTGTAGAGATGTCACGCAAAACACAAACATTTTTAAATTTTGACAATATCTGTGTAAAGATTACAAATTGACGTTTACGAACAAATTCTGTTGACGAGATCAAAATTAAAGAACCCTTTCGTTTCTCTGATTTTCCTATTGTGGTAGCATTCAGCTACATCTATAATTTGTTAATGTTTACCAATTTTGATTTAGTTCATGCAATACAAGGCCAAATGGAGAAAATGAAGAGGGTCATTTTACGCTAATACTCCAATTGGGGAAAGTTTGTGTACGTAGAACATCGATTGTTTTTTGTTTTTTTTTTTTAATTCGGCTCGAGTACTGGTCAGAAAAACTCAACTATTTCAACCATACAACTGACCTTCATAATCACATTGAGAATAGTTGTTCGTCAATATTTCTATCGGGTTGTCTGGAAAGTTCATGCCGCTTTTTAAGTAAAATTAAGACACAAACCAAAATAATTTCATTAAATATTTATTCTACGAAATATTAACTATTTTCTTGCACAAACCAAAGAAAACATTGTTATCAACAAGTTAATCCAATTATCCACTTAAACTCACTTCACGTATATGGTAAAATATTAACAACAAAAATAAATCATTAACTCAGATGTTTTGTACTTACAGATAGGTAAATATTTCAACTTTCTTCCTCCCCGTCAACTTTAACACCCTCGTCAACTTTAACACCCCTGCCAATTTTAACACCCCACTCTTCTTTAACACCCTCGTCAACTTTAACACCCCACGTCACTTTAACACCCCACGTCGCTTTAACACCCCCCGTCAACCCCAACCCTACGCGATCTCCCTACATGTAGTCTGTTTCACCCCCTCCGTTCCACCGAACAATCCATATTTCTCATTTCCACGGTCAGATCGGCAAAAGTATGCTGTCCCATTTTTTTTTTTTTTTAACGAGACCTACTATAAACACGAGCAGAACACACACACTATCAATCAAAGAGACACCTACCTTGGCTGACTGTCTATATATTTTCGTCTTCTTTTTTTTCTTTTTCTTCCTTCCTCGCTGTCGTCCGGTTGTTTACTATTTTCGTCTTCTATCCGGTAGTTTTAATTCTGGAAATTTCAAGTCTGTTGAATTTTCAATTGTTGCCGTGGTACTAGCTCGTATCAATCTGTTTTGTTGTTTCAAAACAGCAGGTCACTAGCACCAAAACGTGAGTCTGTTACGCCTAGCGAATGCTGGTTCCAGTTATATCAACAAACAACAAACACGGGTGTATATAAAAATATATCAAGTGATATTTTTATTAATGAACGATGCACCGTGTAGCCTAGTGAACAGAGAGTGAGAGCGCGCTTCTAAGGGTTGACGGGGGGGTGTCGTATCTGTTCTCCTCTGGTCTCGGTCTGTCCGAACTGTCTCTCTGCCTAGACTGGTGAATCCGTGCTTTCGCGGTCTTTATATATCTTCCAAAACCGGGACTTGTTTCTTCCGGCTTTGCCTTGATCACGCGACGCCCACGCGACGCCTACGTAATTCTTAGAGTCACCTGTCTGTTTGCCTCTGAGTTATTTCCGCATCTGCCGGAAATAGGGTCAAAGTGACATCCGTTACTTTCAACGACCGGAAAACACCCCCGCTTGCTCAGCTTCCTCGGGTGGGGCGGGATTGTTATATTACACTAACTCAATCATCCCTATTGTTGCGATCTACTACGGACTATTATATCGTATCTACCGAATAAGGTATTATGTTATCATCTGTGTATTGTTTAACACATCGACGATACGACAGACTGGCAACGAAGATGTTCAAGTTAATTACACTCACGGAAAAAGACAACAGACTGGTGACGAAGATTTGTCATAACAGACTGGCGACGGAGAAAACATTCTGCTAAAGGAGGATTTAGAGAAAGAAAAAAAAGGATTCGCGAGTCGAGCGAATTATTGGCGACAAAACAGAAAAAACAAAGAAAAAACTCTTTTCGGTTTTCTTTTATTTGAATTAAGCATAGAGAAGAGCATCCACTCTTGTAAAATCATGTCTCAAATCATGACAAATCTTTTGCCATGCAGGACCCACCTTGTTTTATATAAAATTAATCTCAGTCCTACCTATAAAATAAAATAAAAAATTGGCTATATTGTTGCTGTTCAAACATCTTAGGATATTCAAAGTGTTTAATGTGAATGTAAACTAGTGTGGGCGTTGTGACTTTTGACTGATGGGTTCATTATATAGTTGTTTAGAAATAAGAGTTCTTTGTCCTTTCTTTTCATACCATAATAGCAATCATTCTAGATTTGTTTAAGTATTTGATGATGATGATGACAACGGTGATGAAATTATGAAACTGTTATACTTGGTAATTACATCAGCAAATGTCTGTTATCTGCTGACCTATTATTTGTGTTATTTCTATTCATTGCTATTTATGATTCTTTTGTGGCTTTCTGGAAAGCCATCTGCCGGATAATTACACACTGAATGTACACTTCTACAAACCTGTTCTTAATACTTGACTTTTAATACTCTTCAATATAACTACTGTATATTTCTATGTATCAGACAAATTTAGATAAGATGAGCTCAAATATTGTAGCAAATTTTCATGAATTTATCCTATACCCGTAGTATAAGACAACTCCTTACTGTATCCTTGGAACTTCAAAATAAATAAAATAAAATAACAAAATCAATTCAAAATAAATAAAATAACAAAATCAATTCTATATCATGTTTTTTTCCTACACCAGTCCCCTAAAAGGGAAACTATTGTTTTGTTTACGTTTCATCATTTCTCAAAGAAAACGGTCGAATTCCCTTCATTTTAATATCTCGTGACTTTACACTACACATGAAGAAATTCTAAAAACAAAAATATTCTGTTGATCTTTTGAAATGATTTGTGAGCGTCTTTGTGGTTAGCAACACTGTTTGTTTATAGATACGTAATTTAGAATAAAATTTCGTCTTTTTACCTTGATAAAGTCCATCACCGGACGAAACGCTCAGGCGATTTAAAATACAGTTTTCCTCTTGTCTTTATTCTATTTAACCATTCTGTCCTTAATCTCAGATTACAATTGAGTATATTTTAATATATATATATATATATATATATATAGTACTGCGCAAATGTATTAGGACAAGAACTATTTTATCTTTTATGAAGCATATTGAGAGAAAATAAAGAATTTAATTAAAGTAATTTTATTTGATTTACTCAACAAATGCTTTAACAAGAAAAATACTTGTTACAAAATAAATTTAATATTTTAAGCCTTTTGCTTTGAAATCATAAAATAATTGCGACAATTTACCAATCTCACCTAGTAAAACATATATATATATACGGTACTCTGCAAAATTATTACAAGAACTATTTTTTGTTTAATGAGTCATCAAAATAAATTTTAAAATCACCCCTGTCCTAACACTTTCGCACACTACCGGTAGTGCGCAAAAGTATTTGGACAGGGGTGATTTTCCTGAAAACCTCACTGAAATTCAAATACAGAGTGAAAAGCCAGATCTTTGTAAGAATTATTTAACTAAAAAGGAAAAGGAAGGAAGGCTTTGGAATTTGAATTGGCCCCCACAAAACCCTGCTCTCAATCGTTTTGAACATCTAGAGGATATTTTGGACAAAAAAGTTAATAAATCCAATGTTTCTTCGCAAGACACACTTTCGAAACAAATACAGGCTGCTTGGCAGGAGATACCATTAGATACATTGAAGAAGCTTGTGGTGTCAGAATGAAGGCTGACAGAATGAAGGCTGTGATCAAATCAAAAGGATATTATACTAAATATCAATTTTATTTTGTAACAAGTATTTTTTCTTGTTAAAGCATTTGTTGAGTAAATCAAATAAAATTACTTTAATTAAATTATTTATTTTCTGTCAATATGCCTCATAAAATATAAAATACTTCTTGTCCTGATACTTTTGCAGAGTACTATATATATATATATATATATACACACACACACACACACTAGGTGCGATTGTTAAATTATCGCAATTATTTTAATATTTCGAAGCAAAATGCTATTATACTAAATATTAAATTTATTTTCTAACAATTATTTTTCTTGTTAAAGCATTTGTTGAGTAAACCAAATAAGATTTCTTTAATTGTTTTATTTTCTGTCAATATGTCTCATAAATAATAAAAAAAAGTTCTTGTCCTGATATTTTTGGACAGTTCTCTCTATATATATAGAACGACGTTTCGGCTGTTGTACGGTCCAGCCTTCTTCAGGTACCAGAAATGTCGAATCGAAACATTTATTACGATCACTGGGGTATATCATTCACATTCCTTTGTGCGAAGCTTATTTGGGAGTCAGGAGTTATCTCCTTCCAACCCGACTCTGAGTTACTTGTTCACCGCTGCTGAAGCCTGGTATTGAACTGACAAAGCTTTGTTTCAAGTCACTGAAGCTAACTAACATCTGTATTCCCTGGGTCATGTGTCCTTAGCGGACTAGCCAACGTCTGTATCCAGTGGACAGAGACGTTGGTTAGTTCCACTGACATTAACAAAAGCGTAATAAATTCCAAGAAAGACTCATAAAGGCTACTAAGTTAGATTTCGCTCTGGCTTCTGATATGCAAGACCCATTCACGTACATAACAAAAAAGCAAGTTCAACTCAAAACTGACCAAACTACAAAAAGAATGCTTCAGACTACGGTACCACCTTACACATTATGAACTAGATTCTATTTTCTTTATTTACTTTACTTCGTTACTGGGGATGTGCGTTGTGGTGCAGGGGATATCGACTCGGAATGACAAATCAGGGAGCCGAGTTCGAATTCTATTTGAAATCCTTTGCATTCACTTACTCACAAATGCCCTTGTATTAATCCGTCACTTCCCTCTACTTAATAATAGGACAGTCTGGGTTCCATAGCCTTGGTTGGCAACCAGTCTACCGCAGAAAGCAATAGCAACCTACTGCGGGATAATCCTTCTGCCCAGTCAGTCATGTCTCTTTCGAGATATGATCGCCCAAAGCGTGTATCACGTATGGCACTTGACTGACTGAATAGAATAGTCGGTAACATTATTAAAACTTCTTCTGGTCATAAAATGGGGGATCGTTTCTCTATTGTGAGGAAGTAATTAACTGATCCCCCATTAATTATACCTAATATAATAATGTAATTTGATCTATCTCTTCTCCCTCTTGCTATGAGTTAAATGGCAAGACAGATTGGGTTCTATAGCCTTGGGTGACAACTAGTCTACCGCAGAAAGCAATAGCAACCTACTGCGGGATAATCGTTCTTCCCAGTCAGTCATGTCTCTTTCGAGATATGATCGCCCAAAGCGTGTATCACGTATGGCACTTGACTGACTGAATAGAATAGTCAGTAACATTATTAAAACTTCTTCTGGGCATAAAGTGGGTGATCATTTCTCTATTGTGATGAAGTAATAAACTGAGCCCCCCATTAATTATACCTAATATAATAATGTAATATGATCTATCTCTTCTCCCTCTTGCTTTGAGTTAAATGGCAAGGCAGATTGGGTTCTGTAGCCTTGGCTGTCAACCAGTCTACAGCAGAAAACAAAGGCAACCTAATGCGGGATAATCCTTCCTCCCAGTCAGTCATGTCTCTTTCGAGACATGATCGCCCAAGCGTGTTTCACGTATGGCATTTAACTGTCGTTACTACTATGCACGCAAATACATATTGACTTTTTCGAACATACGCGCAAAGAAACACAGTTCTATATTCTCACATACAGACGCAATACAGTTTATATTCTATCCACAAGTGTTATTAAAAAATTTTCAAAAATTAGTCATTCAATACATTCAACCATCTTCTTGTTGCATATAAATTGAATTTTATTTGTTTTTACTAAGTTTTTTTTCTTACCGAATTTAATTATTTCTTGTTTTTTTTGGGGGGGGGGTTCTAAACAGGTGAATTACGAGCAGTTCTGCAATAATATTTAAATTTATTCTATCGTATTCCGATACTCCGAACCGGAGAAGAATGATTTCTACGAGTGGAACGCAAATTAAAACTGAGTAACATGAGGTGGTTTCTATCCATCAGACTTACAATCAGCCATACGTGATACACGCTTTAGGCGATCATGTCTCTTGCAAGACATGACAGACTGGGCAGAAGATTATCCCGCAGTAGGTTGCCATTGCTTTCTGCTGTGGACTGGTTGACAGCAAAGGTTATAGAACCGAATCTGTCCTTTTATTTTTTAGTGATAGATTATATTACATTATTATATAAGTATAATTAGTGGGGGATCTGTTTATTACTTCATAACAATAGAAAACCGATCCCCCACTTTATACCCAGTAGAAATCTTAATCATGTTTTCAACTATTATATTCCGTCAGTCAGTTAAGTGCCATACGTGAGACACGCTTGGGACATGACTGACTGTGCAGAAGATTATCCCTCAGTAGGTTGTCATTGCTTTCTGCGATAGACTGGTTACCAGCCAAGACTATAGATCCAATCTGTCCTGTTATTTGACTCATAGCTAAAGAAGGAAAAGCTGTATTATATTAAGTAGTAATTAGTGGGGTATCAGTTTAATATTGTTATGAAGTAATAAACTGATCCCCCACTTTATGACCAGCAGAAAGCAAATCATGTTTTCAACTAATATGTTCAGTCAGTTAAGTGCCATACGTGATACACGCTATAGGCGATCATATCTCTTGTAAGACATGACTGACTGGGCAAAAGATTATCCCGCAGTAGGTTGCCATTACTTTCAGCGGTAGAATGGTTGCCGACCAAGGCTATAGAACCCAATCTGTCCTGATATTTAACCCATAACTGGAAGGAATAGGCAGATCAATACCTTTCCCAAAGGTATTTGCGTGTAAGTGAATGCAATGAATTCAGCTGGAAAACTTCAGCTGTCTTTTCCTGAAGTTAAATAGTTACCTTCTGGTAACCATCTTTCCCAAAACCCCGTCGTTGTTCACGTGTTTCATCCATGCTATCCTCAACATCCTTCTGTAGAACCACATTTCAGTTACTTCAAGTCTTTCTTACATACTTGATGGGATTGTCTAGCATTCGCTGCCAAGTTGAAGAACAGACATAACATATCAATCCAGGACTCTCTTCTTTGTTTCCAGCGAAATCTTTATGCCTCGAAATACATTATTCAGATTCTGGAATATATATTTGGTCATGCCAGTACGTCTTCAGATTTCTGTCTAGCACGTCTTCTGTTAGAACAATTCCCAGACATTTATGTTTCTGTACTTGTTTGATTTTAGTATCCATAACTTGTAATTGGCATTTCGGGTTCCTCATTTTGCTGATGACAATGCGTTCAGTTTTCTTGTAGTTTATATGTTTATATGTAGTCCTTTCTTTCCGTTTTCTTTAATTACTACCTATAGAAGGTCATGTAGTTTTTGAGTTGCACGGGCAACGCCGGGCTATGATTCTAGTAATGGATAATTATCAAAATTCACTAGATATGTGACAAATACGAAGTCAAACCTAACACTATATTGTATATTCTTCTACGGAATTGGTAAAATATTATCATCAAAGACGTGAATTCTACATCTCTCTTTCACGCGAAGGAATTGATTTATTTTTTTTTTTTTTTTAATCATTTCACCCCGAGCAAGGCGGAAACGCCACTGATTTGCAGGGGGTTACATAAATTATAAAAGATTAATTAGAAAAGAGTGAGGAGTACAAGCTAGTTAGAAAGGAACAATAGAAAGCTGAGAAAGCAGGTGCGATGACAGATACATAGGTGGAGAGAAAGGGAAGGTTATACAGGGGTGGGGAGAGAGCTAGAGTCCAGTGGTTAGTGGATGAGTATTGACTTTGTATTTAAATTTCTGGAGGTTGTAGCCGTCAGGAAAGCAAGAATACGGGAGTGAGTTCCACAGGCGGGAAGTGCGAGAGAGGAAGCTGCAGGAGTAGAATTGTCGTCTGCATTTGGCTAACCTGACTGTGAATGGGTGGGACCCAGTTGCCAGTCTGGTTGCACGGGTAAACACCTGTTGAGGAGGCATAAGTAACTTAAGCTCATCCGAGCAGAAGCCATGAATATATTTAGAGAAGAGACAGAGGGAGGCCACATTTCGACGATGGGGAAGTGGCTGCAGTCGAGTCGCCAGATCAGTACCTATCACATTACAGACTCTCCTTTGGAGCTTGTCAAGAACACTGAGGAGAACGGCAGGGGCATCTGACCATAAATGGCAGCAGTACTCCATGCACGGACGGATGGTTGACTTGTATATATGCAGGATGGATTCAGGTGGAAAAAACATCCTGGATCGACATAGTGACCCAACCTTCTTAGCAGTAGATTTTGCTATGGATTCAATACAGTAGTTCCATTTGAGGTCTGAGGACAGGGTAAGTCCGAGGAGGCGTAGTGTATTACTCTCCGGGAGAATCACCTGGTCCATGCTTATGGGAGGCAGAAGAGGTTGCCTGTAATGGTTGACAGACAAGAGCTTCGTCTTAGAGGAATTGAAGTTGACAAGCCACTTCTTGCCCCAGTTCACCACAGAGTGTAGATCCCGCTCAAGGTCAGCAGCGAGTTTGTGCCTGTCCACCACGACAGGTTTCTTACTGGAGCGGGAGTATATTGTAGTGTCATCTGCGTAGATGCCTACTTGGGACTTGATCTCATCTGGGAAGTCGTTGATGAAAATAATGAAGAACGTCGGGCCCAGGATAGAGCCCTCTGGGACACCAGCATTCGTGCTGTAGGACAAAGAGGCACGCCCATTCAGAACGTATATTCTCAAGAGGACAACAAAACAGAAGCGGTCTGTCTGGGAGAAGTAAAGAGAAAATCATATAAATTGACGGACAGATTAGTTAAGAATTAAAAAATATTAACCCTCTAGGGCCATTCGTATCATATTTGATACAGTATGAAAACAAGCCTTGAAAGAAATATTTTCCTGAAAAATTTTTTAAGAGAAATATTTTATAGATTTCAAATGAAAGCAGTACTGACTGCTCAGTCAATGAATACCAAATGTTTCCTTATAGGGAAATACCAAATGTTTCCTTATAGGGAAATACTGTATCAAATATGATACGAATGGCCCTAGAGGGTTAATGTATATCATTCATTTAGATCTCTCAGAATAACATATTTGTCAAAATTCAGCAAAGGAAGAAATTCTAGAAACAAACTCAGTTAGTTAGGTGCCATACGTGAAACACGCTTGAGTGATCATGTCTCGAAAGAGACATGACTGACTGGGCATATGATTATCCCGCAGTAGGTTGCCATTGCTTTCTAGCTTAGTCTGGTTGCCAGCCAAGGCTATAGAACCCAATCTTTGCTGCTATTTAACCAATAACTCGAAGGAAAAGACGGATTAATACTTTTCCCAAGGGTATTTGCGCGTATGTGAATGCAATGAATTCAACTGGAATTCGAACTCGGCTCCTCGATTTATCATTCCGAGCCGATATCCACTGCACCACAACGCCCATCTATAAAGAAAATACAGATTATTTAAAAATTGAAGAATGATTATTCTAATTTTCTTTGGGGGTTTCGTAATGGAAATACAGTAAGAAATTCTAGGCCTAAAATTCACGTTCTGACATCAAAATCGGAAACAAAAAGTGTTTCTCAGAGAGTAGTCGTTTAAAAAAATTGAAAAAGCAGTCAACAACAGAAATGAAATCGTCATTGCAATTTGTAAGTTACTTTCCTTTATCTTCATAACACTTGGAACGATTGCATATTTGTTCGTATTGAAAAGACTAGAGAATTGACAATCTTTGCAAGGAGAACATCAGCTCATCAATCATTGTAGTTTACCATGCGATTCACATAGGATTCGGCGAAAATAAACTTTACAGTTGGTTTAACTGAAAAGTAAATTCCTTCACCGCTTACCCCGATCCGCGCCTCAAAAGATCTCAGTGCAAACGGGTGGTTGGCGCAGAAGATTTTAGAATCGCACATTATAACTAAAGCGAAGATACAAAGAGATATATATATATATATATATATATATATATATATATATATATGCATTGACCCAAGATAAAAGAAGAGAAAGATGGAAGAAAAAAAGATTTAAGAATAGAAATATGGAAAAAGAGGAAGGTTGAAGAAGCGAAAGATAGAAGAAAAAAGAAGAAAGGAGAGAAAGATTTAAAATTAAAAATATTGAAGAAGCGAAAGATGGAAGAAAAAAGAAGAAAAAAGAGAAAGACTTAAAATTAAAAATATTGAAGAAATGAAAGATAGAAGAAAAAAGAAGAAGAAAGAAGAGAAAGACTTCAAATTATAAATATTGAAGAAATGAAAGATGGAAGAAAAAGAAGAAGAAAGAAGAGAAAGACTTCAAATTATAAATATTGAAGAAGCGAAAGATGGAAGAAAAAAGAAGAAGAAAGAAGAGAAAGACTTCAAATTATAAATATTGAAGAAGCGAAAGATGGAAGAAAAAAGAAGAAAGAAGAGAAAGATTTAAAATTATAAATATTGAAGAAATGAGAGATAGAAGAAAAAGAAGAAGAAAGAAGAGAAAGACTTCAAATTATAAATATTGAAGAAATGAAAGATGGAAGAAAAAAGAAGAAGAAAGAAGAGAAAGAATTCAAATTATAAATATTGAAGAAGCGAAAGATAGAAGAAAAAAGAAGAAGAAAGAAGAGAAAGACTTCAAATTATAAATATTGAAGAAGCGAAAGATAGAAGAAAAAAGAAGAAGAAAGAAGAGAAAGACTTCAAATTATAAATATTGAAGAAGCGAAAGATGGAAGAAAAAAGAAGAAGAAAGAAGAGAAAGACTTCAAATTATAAATATTGAAGAAGCGAAAGATGGAAGAAAAAAGAAGAAGAAAGAAGAGAAAGACTTAAAATTAAAATATTGAAGAAATGAAAGATGGAAGAAAAAAGAAGAAGAAAGAAGAGAAAGACTTAAAATTAAAAATATTGAAGAAATGAAAGATGTAAGAAAAAAGAAGAAGAAAGAAGAGAAAGATTTAAAATTAAAAATATTGAAGAAATGAAAGATGGAAAAAAAAGAAGAAGAAAGAAGAGAAAGACTTAAAATTAAAAATATTGAAGAAATGAAAGATAGAAGAAAAAAGAAGAAGAAAGAAGAGAAAGACTTCAAATTAAAAATATTGAAGAAATGAACGATGGAAGAAAAAAGAAGAAAGAAGAGAAAGACTTAAAATTAAAAATATTGAAGAAATAAAAGATAGAAGAAAAAAAAAGAAGAAAGAAGAGAAAGACTTCAAATTATAAATATTGAAGAAACGAAAGATGGAAGAAAAAAGAAGAAAGAAGAGAAAGACTTAAAATTAAAATATTGAAGAAATGAAAGATAGAAGAAAAAAGAAGAAGAAAGAAGAGAAAGACTTAAAATTAAAAATATTGAAGAAGCGAAAGATGGAAGAAAAAAGAAGAAGAAAGAAGAGAAAGACTTAAAATTATAAATATTGAAGAAACGAAAGATGGAAGAAAAAAGAAGAAAGAAGAGAAAGACTTAAAATTAAAAATATTGAAGAAATGAAAGATGGAAGAAAAAAGAAGAAGAAAGAAGAGAAAGACTTAAAATTAAAAATATTGAAGAAATGAAAGATAGAAGAAAAAAGAAGAAGAAAGAAGAGAAAGACTTAAAATTAAAAATATTGAAGAAGCGAAAGATGGAAGAAAAAAGAAGAAGAAAGAAGAGAAAGACTTAAAATTAAAAATATTGAAGAAATGAAAGATGGAAGAAAAAAGAAGAAGAAAGAAGAGAAAGACTTCAAATTATAAATATTGAAGAAGCGAAAGATGGACGAAAAAAGAAGAAAGAAGAGAAAGACTTAAAATTGAAAATATTGAAGAAATGAAAGATAGAAGAAAAAAGAAGAAGAAGAGAAAGATTTAAAATTAAAAATATTGAAGAAATGAAATATAGAAGAAAAAAAAGAAGAAAGAAGAGAAAGACTTAAAATTAAAAATATTGAAGAAATGAAATATAGAAGAAAAAAAAGAAGAAAGAAGAGAAAGACTTAAAATTAAAAATATTGAAGAAGCGAAAGATGGAAGAAAAAAGAAGAAAGAAGAGAAAGATTTAAAAAAAGAAGAAAGAAGAGAAAGATTTAAAATTAAAAATATTGAAGAAATGAAAGATGGAAGAAAAAAGAAGAAAGAAGAGAAAGATTTAAAATGAAAAATATTGAAGAAATGAAAGATAGAAGAAAAAAGAAGAAGAAAGAAGAGAAAGACTTAAAATTAAAAATATTGAGGAAATGAAATATAGAAGAAAAAAGAAGAATAAAGAAGAGAAAGACTTAAAATTAAAAATATTGAAGAAATGAAATATAGAAGAAAAAAAAGAAGAAAGAAGAGAAAGACTTAAAATTAAAAATATTGAAGAAGCGAAAGATGGAAGAAAAAAGAAGAAAGAAGAGAAAGATTTAAAAAAAGAAGAAAGAAGAGAAAGATTTAAAATTAAAAATATTGAAGAAATGAAAGATGGAAGAAAAAAGAATAAAGAAGAGAAAGATTTAAAATGAAAAATATTGAAGAAATGAAAGATAGAAGAAAAAAGAAGAAGAAAGAAGAGAAAGACTTAAAATTAAAAATATTGAAGAAATGAAATATAGAAGAAAAAAGAAGAAGAAAGAAGAGAAAGATTTAAAATTAAAAATATTGAAGAAATGAAAGATGGAAGAAAAAAGAAGAAAGAAGAGAAAGACTGAAAATTAAAAATATTAAAAAAGTGAAATTTGAAGAAGAAAAATAAAAGGAGAAAGACAAAGATGGAAAGAGAGAAGAAGAGAAAGATTGAAGAAAAGGAAAACGTAATGAAAAAAGATTGAAGAAGAGAAAGACTGGAAATTATAAATATAGCAGAACTGAAAGACTGCTGATAAAAACTATAGAAAAAGACAAAGATGGAAAAAGAGAAAGATGGAGAAAAAAGATTGAAGGAGAGAGAGAATGAAAATTATAAATATTGAAGAAAAGTAAGATTGATGTAAAAATATGGAAAAAAAAAGAACGATGGAAGAAGTGAAAGACTGAAAATTATAAATATTGAGGAAAAAAGAAAAAATGAAGAAAAAATATGGAAAAAACAAAGAAGGGAGAAGAGAAAGATGGAAGTATTGAAATATGGAGAAAAAGAATTAAAAAAGAGAAAGACTGAAAAATATAAATATTGAAGAAATGAAAGAGTGAAGAAGAAAAATAAAGGGAGAACTACATAAATGGAAAAAGAGAAAAGAAAGACGAAAGAAAAAAGATTGAAGAAGAAAAAACTGAAAATTATAAATATTGCAGAACTGAAAGATTGATGATAAAAATATTGAAAAAGACAAAGATTGAAGAAGAGAAAGATGAAGAAAAAGAAAAGTTGAAGGAGTTAGATATAGAGAAAAAAGATTGAAGGAGAGAGAGAATGAAAATTATAAATATTTAGGAAAAAAGAGAAATTGATGAAAAAAAATATGTAAAAAGACAAAGATGGAAGAAGAGAAAGATGAAGAAAAAGAAAAGTTGAAGGAGTGAGATATAGAGAAAAAAGATTGAAAGAGAGAGAGAATGAAAATTATAAATATTTAGGAAAAAAGAGAAATTGATGAAAAAAAAATATGTAAAAAGACAAAGATGGAAGAAGAGAAAGATGATGAAAAAGAAAAGTTGAAGGAGTGAGATATAGAGAAAAACGATTGAAGGAGAGAGAGACTGAAAATTATAAATATTGATGAAAAGAAAAATTGATGAAAAAATATATGGAAAAAGACAAAAATGGAAGAAGAGAAAGATTGAGAAAAAGAAAAGTTGAAGGAGCGAAATATACAGAAAAAATTTGAAGGAGAGAAAGAATGAAAATTATAAATATTGACGAAAAGAAAAATTGATAAAAAATATTGAAAAAGACAAAGATTGAAGAAGAGAAAGATGAAGAAAAAGAAAAGTTGACGGTGTGAAATATAGAGAAAAAAAGATTGAAAGAGAGAGAGAATGAAAATTATAAATATTGAGAAAAAAAGAAACATTGATGAAAAAAAATATGGAAAAAGACAAAGATGGAAGAAGAGAAAGATGAAGAAAAAGAAAAGTTGAAGGAGTGAAATATAGAGAAAAAAGATTGAAGGGGAGAGAGACTGAAAATTATAAATATTGCAGAAGTGAAAGATGGAAGAAAAAAAAATAAAGAGTAATAGGGAAGAAAAAAAATATCATAAAAGACGTCGATGGAAGAAGAGAAAAATTGAAGAAAAGTCATATTGAAAAATAGAAAAACTGAAAAAGACATATTGAAAAAAGGAAGATTTAAGAAAACAAAATTGAAGGAAATAGCAACTTAAGAAGAGAAGGATTGAAAAAGTGAAAGATGTAAGAAAAGAAAAATTAAAAAATCAAAGATGGACGGAGAAGTACATAGACGAAGAGAAACATTGAATAACAGAAAGACTGACGAACAGAAATGTAAGTTCAGAAAGAAAACCCAATTGCTGATATTAAGCAACGACATTTGCATTTAAATAAACAATAATCGTCTGTATCAGAAATTTAGTTTTCTAATTTTATAAATGTCTACATTGACAATAATTGAGCTTCTAAAAGTATAAAGTTTATTGAGCCACTTATTAAGACTAATAATTGCAGTTCTAATGACGTTTTTGACAGAGGTTACCAAAAAGAAGTAAAAAAACAAAGTGCCTTAATGAAAAGCACTGTACCAAGAAAAGTAATTTTTCTGATAAAAAAAAATTACAATTCTGTACGAGACTAATGGAAAGGTCCTTAAGACAAAGTAGAGGAACTTTGGAAAATAACTTAGACAGAAGAAAATGTTGGAAATTCAGTTGAGTTTAATACAATACGCAATATAATGTAATTTTCATGAAAAAATAAATGCGGCAAGAGTAAAAAACATACGAAAATGTCATTAAAAAGAATTAAAGGAAAGAGAAATGTGAAGGTTAAGGAGCTGAAACATTGAAAATAGTTGCTGCAAATGATAGTGAAAATAAAAAGAAAAAAGGAGGATGGCGAAAACGAACGAAGGAAAAAATATAAGTGCGGATGGATGAAAAATCAATGAACTAAAGTTAATGAACTTGCATAAGAAGGAAGAGGCTCAAACAGGTTAAGAACAGCAAAAATGGAAAGAAAGAAAAGAAAGTTAGAGATGAGAAGAAAGAAAGAAAAAAGAAAGAAAAAAGAAAGAAAGAAAGAAAGAACGACAAAGATAGATGCGAATGGAAGAGAAAGAGAAACCAGTTATTGGGGGTGTCAGAATAAGGGCAAGAGAAGGACGTGAACACAGGAGTGAAGACATTTGCGAAGGTAGAGAGAAAAGAAAACAAAAAGATACACGGGGTGATATAGAAAGGACTGGAGTCAAGTGAATAAGATATGAGATTAGTCATTCGTGGAGATTGCAGTCATCAGGAAAGCAAGTATAGGGAAGAGAGTTCCAGGAAGTGCAAAAACGAAGCGGATAGAGTAGAATTGTTGGCTGCATTTGGTAGATTTAACTGTAAAAGAGTGGGACCTTGTTGCCAGTCTGGTTGCACGAGTAAATTCTTGTGGAGGGGCCACCAGTGATCTAAGTGCGTCGGAGCAGAAACCATGAAACTGTTTATAGAAGAGACAGAGGGAAGTCACATCACGCCGGTGAGAAAGTGGCTGGGTCGAGCTGCCTAGTCGGGACCTATCACCTTTGGCGCCTGTGGAGAACACTGAGACGAACAGCAGGGACGACTGACAGCCGTATTCTATGCGCGGTCGGATGGTAGATTTGTAGATGTGCAAGTGGATTCAGGCGGAAAAAAAACTTCCTGGCCCGATACAGTGACCCAACCTTCCTAGCAGTACGAGCCTTTAGTGAGCGAACACCTTTCGTATGCGACCGGCTTTTGATGGCAGTAGGGTTGGTCGCATACAACAGATTTCCCTGTATCTGACCAGATATGACAACAGTATTCAATAAACGGCTGGATGGTTGATTGTATATGTGCAAGATGGATTCAGACGGAGAAAACTTCCTGGCCCGATACAGTGACCCAAACTTCCTAGCAGTGGATTCTCTTATCCTTTCTCCGACACCCGCTGAATCTTGTCCTTCATTTTCGTTCTCCTTTCATGTAATCCCCCCACCGCATCAGTGACAGTAAAGCGATACATTGGGCGAAACGATAAAATAAAGAGAAAGAGAAGGGAACTGATAAATAATAGTAAATGAGTGAAAAAGAAGAAGCAAAAACAAGAACAGGAGAGCAACAATAATTATTAAAAACGGAAATTATTTAAAAAGAGAAGGAAGATATCAGTCAGTCGGTCAGTAAAGTACCACATGGGAAATACGTATGTGTAGATCATGTCTCTTTCAAACCATCACTGACTAGTTAGAAGATTTTCCCAGTGCGACACAGAGATCCGAAGGCGAATTGGCATGACGAAGGAAGCATTCCAGAAGTTGAGTAAAGTATTAAGAAACAGAACAATTCACTAGAAACAAAGAGGAGAGTACTGGATTGCTATGTGATGTCAGTTCTTCAATATGACAGTGAATGTTGGAAAATATCATCGAATATGAAGGATAAACTTGAAGCAACTGAAATGTGGCTCTACAGAAGGATGCTGCGAATAGCATGGATCGAGCATGTGAGCAATGATGAGGTCTTAGAAATGATGAAAACGAAAAGAAAGTTAATACTGAGCATCAAAAAGAGACAGCTGAAGTTCCTGGGATATGCAATGAGGAAGGAGGGCTTGGAGAACCCGATACTAACAGGCCAGATAGAGGAATAAAGAGACAGAGGAAAGTAGCAGAAAACATATTTGAAGGACCTAATCAGCAAGTGGATGATGGAACAAGGGTTGCATGTTGTAACAGGAGAAGGCGTGCTAAAAGCCACCAGGGATAGGGAGACGTGGAAAGCCATGATCGCCTACGTTCTGAAAGAACAGGGCACATAGAGAAGTTATAGTTGCATCTAACCATTTCAGCTGTAAAATAATGACTGTCTAATGCCGAAGTTAAATTCATAAAATCCAGTTGCTACATGGGAATAGTTTGTTTGAGTTTTTTTTTTAACGGCATATCAACCTATGTGGGTTATTTAATGCCAAAAAGGTAGGGTTTTAAGGTATATTTTTTAATGTTCAATTATTGTAAGAACATTTATTTAGTCAGATTTTGATGAAAAATTATTATCATTTTAGAAAACTGAAAGCATCTTCTAGTTTTGTATTGCAAATGTATTAAAAATAACAAAACATAAAAAAATAAGAAAATGTATTGGTGGTAATGTTATTTTTACTTTAAAAATACTGTTATGGTAATAAATTTTTCTTTTAAAAATGTGTTGTTGGTAATATTTTTCCTTCAAAAATGTATATTTTTCTATAAAATTATTTATATATATATATATTTCTATAAAAGTCTATGTCTAGTTCTATACTTTCATACTGTTTTGACCCCAGTTTGGGGGGTCAACTATTTCCCATAGCTGGGATCCTAACAGGTGCTACCACTCCGGGTCATGGTGGAAGTGGGAACAACAGCAATTAAGAGATGGTCCCATGCTTCTCACAACCTTCGGATCAGAGGCCTTGCTGCTGAATTCAGTTAACTAGAACAAACATGAGAATAAGTATCACAAAGCATTTATAAAACATCAGTTGGGGCTGTTATGCAAGCGTCGGCGAGATACTGTATTGTCATTGTGTCCTATGTGAGCATATTCCATAACCTGAAGATATCGTTTTCATATCTTTTGCATTTGTATGCATACGGCAGCGGGATACAGTATTGTGAATATGTCCTAGACGAACACATTCAATAGCCTGAAGATAATGCTTTTCATATCGGTTGGGGATGTTCTGCATGCGTCGACGAGATACAGTATTGTGAATGGGCCATATGCGAGCACACTCCATAGCCTGAATATAACGCTTTTCATATATGTTGGAGCTGTTATAGATAGTTCGTCGAGATACAGTATTTTGAATGCGCTCTAAGCTATCATATACCATAGCCGGAAGGTAACGCTTTTCATATCTGTTGGAGGTATTGTGCATGTGTCGGCGTGATACAATATTATGAATGTATCCTATGCGAGCATATTCCATAGCCTGAATATGTTGATTTTCTAATTTTTGCAGTTAGTACGCATACCTCAGCGAGAAACAGTATTGTGAATATGTCCTATACGAGCACATTCCATTGCCTGAATATAACGCTTTTCACAACTTTTGTAGTGGTCCTGCATGAGTTGAGAAGATACACTACTGTGAATGTGTCCTATGCGAGCACATTAAATGACCTGAATATACCGTTTTTCATATCTGTTGGAACCATTATGCATGCGTCACCGAGATACAGTATTGTGAATGTGTCCTACGCGAGCACATTTCATAGCCAAAAGATGCCGTTTTTTTAATATCTGTTAGTGTCGTTATGTATGCGTTGGCTAGCTCCAGAATTGTAAATGTGTCCTATGCTAACACTTTTATATGCAGATAAACACCTCTTTCTTTTGTTTAATTAGATTTGTTTCAAATATTTCAGCGTTTGGCATTACCAGAACGTTGTCATCTTCCACTGGCTTGAACGATTTTAATAATATTCATCAGAAACCGGATGACACTTCATAAACCATGTCTACCTTTAACGGCTAAGCAATCGGCTAGACACTTCAGGATTCTTAAACAAATGATCATAGCCACTTCATGAAAACGACGTACCATATTATAACCTTGTGATATTTACTCGTTTCTTTAAGTTTAGTTAGCGCAGACAAGCATTTCTGTCATAGATTTACCTACAAAGTAAATCAATATAAGGTATTGAAAATGAGTTCTCTAAGGGTAAGAATTATGTACTTTGCGATGAAAATGAAACGAAAAAGCTTCATTCGAAATTAATACGCTGATATCAAACTTGGCGTTTAAGAGCTTTACTAAATTGCCTGTTCAGTTCAGCAACTACTATTATGAGGATACATACAAATACGGATGTGCGTTTTTTGTGCATAGGATATCGGCTCGGAACGAGAAATCGGGGACCCGAGTTCGAATTGTAATCGAATTATTTGGATTTACTTACGCGCAAATAACATTGGTGTTCTTCTTCCTCTATGTGCCTTGTTCCTTCAGGACGTAGGCGATCATGGCTTTCCACATCTCCCTATCCATGGTGGCTCTTAGCACACTTTCTCCTGTTACACCACGCAATCCCCGTTCTGTCATCCACCTGCTCAGGCCCTTCAAATATGTTATCCGCTGATTTTATTTGTCTCCTTTCCCCTCTATCTGGTCCTTTAGTATCAGGTTCTCTCAGCCCTCCTTCCTCATTGCATGTCCCGGGAACTTTCGTTGTCTCTTCCTGATGCTTAATGCTAATTTTCGTTTTCATTCTTTCCAACACCTCATCATTGCTCACATGTTCGGTACATGATATCCGCAGTATCCTTCTTTTAGTAGTTTCAAGTTTTTCCTTCATCCTTGATGATATCGTCTAGCATTCACTGCCGTATTGAAGAACTGACATCACATCGCAATCTAGTACTCTTTTCTTTGTTTCTAGTGAAAGTTCCCTGTCTCTTAATACTTTAGTCAGCTTCTTGAACGCGTCCTTCGGTATGTCAATTCGCCTTTGGATCTCTGTGTTAGAACACTTCCGAGGTATTTAAATCTTTGTACCTGCTTGATTTTAGTATCCCCTACCTGTATCCTCTGTTTCGCCATTTAGTTATCAGTTAAAGAGCAGGACAGAGTGGAATCTATAGCATTGGTTGGCAAACAGTCAACTTCAAAAAGAAATAGCAGCCTACTGCGAAAAAAACATTTGATTTTCAGCCACGACTCTAAAGAGACATGATCGGCCAAGTAGGTATCCCTTTATAACTTTTATACTGTCTTTATCTCTTCCCCCTATTGTTATGAGTTAAATAGCATGATAGATTGGTTCTATAGATTACAGCATAAAATAATGGCAACCAACTGCGGGAAAATTTTCTCCTCAGTAATTCATGTCTATTTCTAATCATCATCGCTCATGTGTGTATCAAATACGACACTTAACTGAATGAGGTGTATAAGTAAAATTACATTTTAGCATATTTTTGTTTCATGCAGGCAAAGAATGATATGATTGTTGGAGTTCGTCTACGAGGCTTTTTCTTGCTATCAGAGCATTGCCATTCCAGATATTTAACTACAGCAATAACATATTTTAAACAAGACTTATATATTGTTATTACGTGAAGGAAAATTACAAGCTGAATGTCATTTGAAATAACCTTTATATATTCTTATAAGAAATATTCAAAAACAAAAATGTCCAGTTTTTCTTGCGTTGAAGTTTGTCTTGTAAATTAAACTAGCAGTATAGCCCGGCGTTGCTCGGATGTAATGAAAGCTTTAAAACTAATCCATGGTCCTGGAGCTCAGACTCTTTGGATGTTGGCACGAAAGACTAAAAAGCAATAGTTGTTTCCAGTTAAAGCAAAACCGTAGCCTGAAGAAAAATGAATGGTATCATGGCTGAGACTAAGAACTACAATTATATCTACTTAGAGCCATACTCGAAGCAAAAACTAAAATAAAAGGGCTGAAAAAATACAGACATACAGGAAGATAAACATATACACACTCAAACATCTTGCTTTATATATATATATATATATATATATATATATATATATATATATATTATTAGTTTTCTGCACTATTGTAAGAACTGCAACCTTGAAACTTCTGGATATCGTTTCTTATGTCTTTGTCTATGAGTGTATCAAATTTGATTAAAATCAGACCACTCCTTCTATAACCCGATTTTTTCTATTGTCGATTTTCGATATTTATCGGGGGTACCTCGACACAAAACATAGCTAAGAACACTCGCAGACGCTTATAGTACAACTGTGTAAATATTCAAGAAAATCGGGTCAGCCGTTACGTTTTGAATAACCGGTCAGATTATAGTTTTGTAGAGAGTTACTTCGTATACTTCAAAATTTGTTAAAGGAGCCTACTGGATTAGGTTAAATTAGTTCATGATCTTTTAGGTGTATAGACCTAATGCTTCAGCAAGTATTTTTTTTTAAACCAGAGCTCATACTCCATTCTTGATGGTTCTAATTGCCTTTAGCACTCTGTATTACTGCATTCCATATTGTGTTCATTTTTATGCTTGGCCGTCTTAAGAGATTTTTGTGGCTCAGCATTTACACTTACTCCTTAAGTCATTGCAATTTTTTAGTGGTGTTCACTGTCTATTTATTTCAACTGTGCTTTCTTTATTTCCGCCATAGGAATACTGTTGTCATATCCTTTCAGGCGCCCCTGCTATTCATCTCAGTGTTCTCGACAGGCTCCAAAGGCGAATCTGTTATGTGATCAGTCCTGACTTGACAGCTCGACTTCAGTTACTTTCTCACATGTTGCTTCCCTCTGTCTCTTCTACATATATTTTCATGTCTTCTGCTCCGACGAACTTGTTACTGATAGCCCCCACCAAAAGAGTTTACTCGTGTAACCAGACTGATAAATAGATCACACTCATTTATAGTTAGATCAATCAAATCCAGGCAACAATTCTACTTCAAAGCTTCTTTTCTCGCATTTCCCGCCTGTAGAACGTTCCTCCATATACTTGTTTTCCTGACGGCTACAACCACCGGGAATTTAAATGCAATATCAATTCCCATCTCTTATCCACTTGACTGTAGTTCTTCCCTCGCCTTTTCCCCATCACCTCTGGTATCTTATTCTTTGCCTTTCTAACTCTACCTTCGCAACTGTCTTTATGCCTTTATTCCCATCTTACTAGTGCTCTTTCTCAGACACCCTCTGTAACTGCTTCGTCATTCTCTTCGCTCTCCTCCTACTTAAAACTTTTACTCTCTTATGCAGCAGTACCGCGTTATTTGTGGTGAAATGATTATATATATATATATATATATATATATATATCCTATCTATTATAACAACAACGTTTTTGTTTTGTTGTATATATATATATATATATATATATATATATATATATAAAATCCCTGAGAATTTAAATGCAATGTCAATTCCCATCTCTTATCCATTTGACTCTAATCCTTCCCTCATCTTTTCCCCATCACCTCGGGTATTTTGTTCTTTCCCTTTCTCACTCTACCTTCGCAACTGTCTTTATACCTTTATTCCCATCTTACTCTGACCCCCCCCCTCTGTAACTGGTTCTTCTTTCTCTTCGCTCTCCTCTTCCGTGAACCTTACTCTGTTATGTAGCCCTCTGCGCACCAGTGGCGGTACCGCCTTGCCTAGAGTAAAACGATTAAAAATAACATGATTACCCAAGCGTGTATCACGTGTATCACCTAACTGACGCATATTTCTCTAAATGAGATGTCTGTTTTATTTGCATTTTTGCGTAATTTAGACGACAATTTAACCATTGCACCCTGTATATTTGTCTCTGCAATCAGCTACCTTCACACACAGCAGGATTGTCTATTCCGTTGCTCTCTTTCAAACAATATTTTCTTTATCCTGTCGCCTTTGATTCGGATCTGTTTCATTCGACTCGTCCTCATCAGATTGTTCATTATAGTACCTTACCCGTCTGATTGAATTTGGCACGAGTTTCACGTAATCTATTTTCGCAAATTCGTTGTTTGTCTTCGGTATGAGAGTATTAATGATTTTTTTCACACAATCGCTTCATGGCAGGCATAAACAGCATTTGTTTTATTCTATGTTGGCATGTCACTAATGAGAACATAGCTTTTAAAACACACACACACACACTTGTGTTTCTCCACAAATATTTAGTGTGCATTCGGAGTGCCATCATTGATACGAAACAATGGATAGCGTTTGATATGATACGCTACTTTTTACAACCTTTCTCCCGAGAATGGAAATAAATCCACTAAGACGCAAGGTGCAGTAAGATGTTTTTTTATCATATAGCTCCATTAAGGCAATAAATGCACTTAGACACAAAACAACGACCGTGGAAGAATATGTGTTGTATACCTACCTATATACAGGAATGGAATGTTCTTATACGCTTAAATACGTGAACATCATTGGAGCATGTGAGAATAATTACACTGACTAGCTTTATGTCTTCCTCACTGCATACGGGTAGGAGGAACCTAGACGGGGCTCCGCCGAAAGAGTAAAGCCTCTACAAACCGTTAGTAGCCTTGACTCAGCCTTCTGGGCCACGTTTAAGGGCTTGGAGTCCTCGCTTAAAAAATTGGCTCGTACTGCATTCCGGCTATGTGGGGCAGCAGATAAATACAGTGTAATTATACTGAATAGCAGTCGTTTCTCTCTGTCAACCTCACTGCCTACGGGCAAGGTAAACAGAGACGGAGCACTGCCGAAAAGTAAAAGCCTCTACAAATCGACAGCAGGCATGACCCAGCCTTGTGCAGTTATAACTGGTTATTTTCGGCCGAGATTATGGTCAAGGAGAACTCATTTTAAGAATGGCCTTGTGCTGCATGTGGGGCGGCAGATAAATACAAAATAATTATACTGACTAGAAGTCGTTTTTCCCTGTCATCTTTACTGCTTGCGAACAGGAGGAAGCGAGACGGGGTATCGCTTTAGGGTATAGCGTTGTCTGGGGAAAACGACAGTAGCGCCTGACCAGGTCTTTTGCAGGGCCATCGGGATATTTTTTGTCCTAACTAAAGGGCTCACAGATCTTACTTAAAAATGGCGTGTGCGGGGCGGGCAGATCATACATTTTAGGACTGATAATAATTCGCCAATCTCAAAAAAAGTTTGCAAAGACGTGACATTATTCGGAGCCGGCATATCTTTAATGGCCGCAGCTCGATTTTGGTCTGGCCTTCTGCAATTTTTTGTCGATTATCTGCCCTAGGTATTTTATTTTTCCATAAAAAAATCAATTATTTTCTTTGAGTTTAAACACATAGTCTTGGATTCTAGAAAAAAATCTATTAACGTGTTTAACGTGTTCCGCTATATTTCCGTTTTTCATTGGGATATCATCTAGATACGCCACCACGAAATCAAGGCCACTTAGCATTGTATCTATTACTTGTTGGAAAATTGCCGGTGCCACTTTGACTTCAACTGGCAATTTATTAAATTTGTATAATCCACGATGCGTGTTAACACATAGTAGTTTTGCAATCTTCTCTTTCACTGGGATTTGGAAGTAGGTGTCACTAAGGTCGATTTTTGAGAATATTTCTCCTCAAGCTTTGCGAAAATATCCTCTGCTGACGGAAGAGGATAGTTTAAATCCTTAAGTGAAACGTTCAATCCTGTGGAGAAATCTGCGCAGACACAAAATTCTTTTGATTTTTTCTTTACGTACACCGTCGGTGCAGCCCAACTACTGTATTCTAATTTTGAAAAAAAAATTTTTTCCCAATCTATCAATTTAATCTGCTCAAGTGAGGCAAAAAGCACATTACGTTTTTTTGCTGGTTGCGTATTTTCGTGGAGTTTAAATTTCGCTACCATCTTTGTACATCTACCCAACCCGGGAAAAAAAAAACAGTAGGAAATGTTTCCTTTAATTTTGTAATTAATTTATGAACTTCGGTATTCAGTCTTTCCACTTAATATTTTTATTTATATATTTTTTTTAATCATTTCACCCCGAGCAAGGCGGAAACGCCACTGATGTGCAGGGGGCTACATAAATGTAACAAGATTAATTAGAAAAGAGTGAGGAGTACAAACTAGTTAGAAAGGAACAATAGAAAGCTGAGAAAGCAAGTGCGATGACAGATACATAGATGGAGAGAAAGGGAAGGTTATACAGCGGTGGGGAGAGAGCTAGAGTCCAGTGGTTGGTAGATGAGTATTGACTTTGCATTTAAATTTCTGGAGGTTGTAGCCGTCAGGAAAGCAAGAATACGGGAGTGAGTTCCACAGGCGGGAAGTGCGAGAGAAGAAGCTGCAGGAGTAGAATTGTCGTCTGCATTTGGCTAACCTGACTGTTAATGGGTGGGACCCAGTTGCCAGTCTGGTAGCACGAGTAAACACCTGTTGAGGAGGCATCAGTGACTTAAGCTCAACCGAGCAGAAACCATGAAAGTATTTATAGAAGAGACAAAGGGAGTCCACATTTCGACGATGGTGAAGTGGCTGCAGTCACATTACAGACTCTCCTTTGGAGCTTGTCAAAAACACTGAGGAGAACGGCAGGGGCACCTGACCATAAATGGCAGCAGTACTCCATGCACGGACGGATGGTTGACTTGTATATATGCAGGATGGATTCAGGTGGAAAAAACATCCTGGATCGACATAGTGAACCAATCTTCTTAGCGGTAGATTTTGCTATGGATTCAATATAGTGGCTCCATTTGAGGTCTGAGGACAGGATAAGTCCGAGGAGGCGTAGTGTATTACTCTCCGGGAGAATCACTTGGTCTATGCTTATGGGAGGCAGAAGAGGTTGCCTGTAATGGTTGACAGACAACAGCTTGGTCTTATAGCAAAAATAATTTATTGGTACATCCCAAAGCTGAAATTCGGTTATCCAGTTTGTCCCAAGCAGATTATTAGTATTATTTACGACAAATAACTTTCATTTGCGTATTTTATCGTTGAGCGTGACGTTGGTAATAAATTCACCCACGAATTTGATTTTTCCCCAGTCACTGATTTAGTGTTCTTATTTGATTTTAGCAAGGTCGGCTTTCCTAATTTTTCCCATATATGCAAATTAATTATCAACAGATCAAATCCTACAATTTTATTTTTTTTTAATAACGTGACGGTGACAAATATGCGAGTATTAGAATCGTTCATACCATCTGAATCTAGTTTTTTGATGTCACTAATTTTATTTTTCGTGTGTATTTTTATGTCCAACTTTTCCATGGGGAGCATTTCTTATTTCTACAATTACAATATTTATAACAATCTACTTTACCGCACCCATAGCAGGGTTTCAGGGGTAAAACCGTTTAATTAATTTTCTTTGGTACTTCTCTTTTTGACGAATAGTCACTAATTTTAGATTTATTTTTCCCAGAGACTGTCTTTGTTTCTTGTAGCGTAATTTTTTAATACGTGCCACGCCCGATTCTTCTATTTTCTTTGAATCCTGCTTTACACTCAAAAAGTCTTTGACAGTCTTCAGCGACTTGTAACGTGTTATTTGGCTCGTTCTCCAGTTTATTCAGACTTCTTCGTCGTATTTCTGCGTCCTCAGCAGCGACTAATCCTAGTACGAAAAGTAAGCATTTAAAGTTGTCAGCACGTAATTCTAAGTGTCAGCATAAAATCGTCGCAGTGCTTGTTTACGTTAGAAACAAACGTAATAGAGTCCTCTTCTTCGTCTCTCGTTAAATCTAAGCATTTCCCCCCTCTTGTGGAAGACAGATGTTTTAGGGCTAAAAAGTTATGTATTTCAACCGCCTCAGCAAATACCAATTGGCTAGTCTTTTTTGGTAACCAATTTAGTTAGCTTTGTCGTTCCCAATTTGCTAAAGGGAAGTCGTAGTTTTTCGCGTTACTACATGATTTTCAATCTGCGTTGTAAACGTCCTCATATTTTTTAAGTCGGCCGCGAAGGTTACCTCCTGTTCTGGAAGGTATGAAGTTTTTCAACCGCATTCCATATTGTATTTTCTGGGAAAGTATTGAATTGTTGAAGTGACTCTTTTCTGTTCAAAATTATTTCAAGAATTTGTTTTTGAAAATCTAGCTGAAATTGTTCCATCTTTTCTTGAAATTTCATTTGTTGTTTCAGAGGTTTCGCTTGTTGCTTACTTTGGACTTTCTCTTGTTCCAGTAGAAATCTTTCCTATGACTTTGTTTGTTGTTCGCTTTGGAATTTTATAAATTATACACTTTTAAAATTGTTCATTGCCAGAATGAAAGAGCTTCAGCAAGGAATCTAAATATCTAGTACTCAGGTTGTTGTGCAGGGGGTCCGTAACGAATTCGAGGACCTAAACTCCAAGTTGATATGAAGGAAAAAGTCTGCAGTGAATTCGAATAGTTCGTCGCCAAGTTCTTGTGGACACGTAAAATCTGTTCAAATCCTCGTCGCCAAATTGTTGTGGGGTACAACATAGAAGGTTGTGCGTTGAATGTAAGTACAAATATCGTCTTTTTTTAGGTTCGAGGTACTGATGTCAACTTTGTATTATCACATAGTAACACAGAGTTACTTCTCCTTGACTACTCGCTACACTGTTACTTATATTAGGAGGGTGAGTGCACTATACCTAGACAGGTGAGTTCACCATAACACTATCTATCTATCTATCTATCTATCTATCTATCTATCTATCTATCTATCTATCAGAATATTTTGTATTAGTTTTTATCTATCTATCTATCTATCTATCTATCTATCTATCTATCTATCTATCTATCTATCTATCTCAGTCTGTTTATATCTATCTATCTATCTATCTATCTATCTATCTATCTATCTATCTGTTATGGTGAAACACATTTATTCCTCTGATAATGGACTCTCCCTCCTATATTAATAAGATCTAACAGGAAGTTAACTCGGAAATTTCTTGGGAAGTTCATAGGCGTTCATAGAAGTTCTAGAGAGTTCTTTAGAGTTCTATTGGAGTTCAGTAGATCTACTAGGCAGTTGATATTAGTTGGCAGTTAGCCGAATACTAAGGAGTCAGCTTTCAGTGGAAGATTACCAAGTTCCTAATATTTTGGCTGTGTTAAGTCGATTAGCAACCGACATAGCACCTTCAGTGAGAAAACTACACCACAAGACAATATCTGTCTAGCTAGCTAGCTAGCTAGCTATCACGCTAGAAAGTATCAGCAAATATTCCTGTAGCTATGTCCCGAGATCCTAGCTCATGTTTTGAATTACGTCTTTGATCACTCTAATACACCTTTGGATTTTTGGTGTATCGGGTCCGTACCGATCCTTGGGTACTTGTCTATATTTCTGAGATGAGGTAGTATTTACACTATTTACATTACTCGGAATATTGTCCTCATCAAATATAGAAAAGCTCTACGCAAGGAATGAGAATGATATACCCCATTGATCGTAATAAAGGGTTCGGTACGAAGTTCCTAGCACCTGAAGAAGGCCGGAGCGTACAACGGCCGATCCTACGTGCAAACTGCAACAAAGACGAAGACAACAGTCCAAATTATATAAGAAGTGTTATAACTAACTCATCTAAGATATGTAGACAAATGCTTAACCCTTTCTCTTCGTCATATTCGGAAATCGACGAGAGAAACCATCACACACACACACACACACACACACACACACACACACACACACACACACACACACACGTATATATATATATATATATATATATATATATATATATATATAATCATATAGTTATGAATGAATTGTACCTTATTTTAATATAAACAATGCTTAATACAACAAATATTATGGAGCTTAATATAATCATATCTTTATGAATTTATTGTACATATTCCAAGTAATTCATTTGTAATAAAATAAATGCCGGGACACTCAAAATAGTAAAACCTTCAGTTCTTTTCACCTATATATATATATATATATATATATATATATATATATAATAACAATAATAATTATAACAAAAATTCTGCTAAGACTAGTAATTGTTAAACTATATTTAAGTTCGTCTTGAAAAACCCACCGAGAACGAACTCGGAGGGAAAAGGAGGGGAAGTAAAAAAAGAAACAAACGAAGTACATGAACAAAAGTCAAATACTCGTAGTAAAGAAAAAAAACCCAAGACGAAAACCCTAACACAAATGCGCTCAATACGAAAGTAGAGCAACAAGTTTGGATAATTTTTTATTAAGTTGGTTCTGAGCTTTCGGCTCACATGAGCCGTCTTCAGAGAGGTTACAAAAATGTTAACATAAAAACATCCACCATCAGCGACGATTCCATCTTGTGTTAACATAAAACTTTGCTAAGTAACAATGACAGTTATTAAAAATAGCAAACACAGTTCGTAAATTTGTAATGTGTTTCTATGACGTCACACCGCATAAGAGCTCGGAATTATAACAGAACCATATATTTAAATACAATGTAATGTGTTATGACCAGATTTAAACGTGATTTTATTAAGTGTGGGTTGTTTTGATTTAATGTAGATGGCCGCCAATATCTGAAGGCTGTTTTTACTGTGTGTATGAGTGAGGATTATTGAGCCGAAAGCTTAGAACCAACTTAATAAAAAAATGATCCAAATATTGGAGAATATTTGTTTTTATTTTCACCTGAAATTAAATCCAAAATGCGATGTTTAGAATGGCTTATGATTAAACATGATAGACATTCATTGTCTCTTATATTTAACAAGCTATGCTTAAAAAAGTATGTGCTGCCTAGATACACTGTATATATATATATATATATATATATATATTAAAATTTGGGTATTTAGGCAGAAAAATTTCTTTTAAAGATGTCAGATTAAATAAATTGGAAACACTGTTTGCACATTTTAATAAAATCCGTTCATACTCACGGATAATCTTTTGCGTATTACAATCAAAGGGTGTCAGAAATGAGCTGTAACGTCGACAGGTGTTATTTCATTCATTTCTTAAGGTGCGCAAGTACTTTCAACCTCTTTCCGAGGTCATCTTCAGGGGTGTGGGTTATGGTAAAAAATGTATTGGAAAACTTAGGGACCTTAAGAAATTAATGAAAATAACATCTGTCGACGTTACACACCAATTCTGACATCATTTGATTGTAATACGCAAAAGATAATCCATGAGTTTGAACGGATTTGATGAAAAAATAGTGTTACCAATTTCTTTAATCTGACATGTGTAAAAAGAATTTGCTGCTTAAATACACAAATTTTCAATTATGTAATTCGGCAACTCATTATATATATATATATATATATATACACACACGAGAAAAAATCGCAAGATCGCCAAGACCTACCGCGGTTTCGCACAACGGCTCGTCAGGGCAAAGGCAGACCAAGGACTAATCAAATAAATAGACACCTATTAAAGACTAACCCATTTGGGGAAGGGGGTGTTCGAAGGGAGAAAAAAAAATTGGGTGGGGGTCATATTAAGGTCCGATACACTAAGCAAGAAATTTTGTTTTGTGGATTCTACACTTATTTAGTATTTCTGTTTTAGCGTTAATAAATAGACACCTTAATAGGTGTCTATTTATTTGATTAGTCCTTGGTCTGCCTTTGCCCTGACGAGCCGTTGTGCGAAACCGCGGTAGGTCTTGGCGATCTTGCGATTTTTTCTCGTGTGTTTTTACTCTGCGTAACTGCCTCTTAGTTAATCCTTTTTGGTTAGTTTAGTATCGAGCACTTTTCTTTCTTTGTGGTTTGTCCGTTTGAGGGTTTTTTTTCTTTGCTGTGAAGTACTGTATGCATTGTCGGTGCTCCGCAGTTTTCTTTTTTTTTCCCCTCGTTGTCCAAAGCTGTATAGCCGAGGACAAGAACGGAGTTACATTCTGCCGGTTATTCGTGGTTCTTAAAAATTACTTGTGTAACATTTTAAGATTAGAATACGTACGGAGTCGATTTTATTATTATTATTATATATATATATATATATATATATATATACAAAGAATTGGTACTGGTATGGTTCGTCCTTGTCTTGGTGGTTGTCTATTTATTTGGTTAATCTTTGGTTTTGCTTTTGCCCTGACGAGCCGTAGTGTGAAACCGCGGTAGGTTTTGGCTAGCTTGAGATTCTTTGTGTGTCTTTGCTCTACTTTTGCATTTCGTTTGTACTTTGTATCGAGCACTTTTTCGTTCTTATTTTTTTTTTTGTGGTTGGTTCCGTTTGGGTTTTTTTTTCTTTACTGCGGAGTATCGTATGTCTTGTCCTTATTCCGCGGATTTCTTTTTTTTCTCCCCTCTTATCCAACGCCTTAGTGCACCGGATTGTAACGGAATTAGGTTCTGTTTGTTAATGGTTTTTCTTAAGGTTTATCTTAGTATAAATTTAAAACTTAAATACTTTCAGAGTCTATTTAGTTATTATTTTGAATATATATATATATATATATATATATATATATATATATATATATATATATTATCTAAACTTATTTATAAATGGAATTTGTGTGTGTATGTGTTTGTGTGTGTGTCTGTGTGTGTGTCCGCTACCTATAGACTCAGAAACGGCCAAACTGATTTTCTTGAAAATTTACACAGTTGTACTATAAGCGTCTGCAAGTGTTCTTCGCTAGGCTTTGTGTCGAGGTACCCCCGATAAATAACGAAAATCGATAATCGAACGAATTGCGTTATAGAAGGAATGGTCCGATTTTAATCAAATTTCATACACTCATAGACAAAAACATAAGAAACGATATTCAGAAGTTTCAAGGTTGCAGTTCTTACAACGGTGCAGAAAATGGATAATATATATATATATATATATATATATATATAAGGCAAGATGTTTGTGTGTGTGCGTGTGTCTGTTTATCTGCCTGTATGTCTATTTTTTTCAGCCCTTTTATTTTAGTTTTTGCTTCGGTTTTGGCTTTAAGTAGGTATAATTGTAGTTCTTAGTCTCAGCAATGATACCATTTACTCAGAAGACATATTTAGCCTTACAATGGTACAGAAAATCGATTATATATATATATATATATATATATATATATATATATATAAGGCAAGATGTTTTTGTGTGTGTCTGTTTATCTGTCTATATGTCCTTTATACAAATCCACAATTTTTATACAATTCTCATCAAACTTCACACAAATATTTTTAGGATGAGCCTGAGCTCCGGGACCATAGATTAGTTTTAAAGCTTTCATTACACCTGAGCAACGCCGGGCTATACTGCTAGCAAATTATAGTTTAGAACATGTACAAATTATCTTCTACTACAAAGTGTACATTTTGTTTCGACATTGAAAGGACAATTTTAAAACAAAATGTACACCCCGCAGCAGATGAAAACCCATACAGGTTCCAAACTCAAAATCCATAACTAATATTCACAGCTTCATCTTTATGTGACGTATTTTCCACTAGAATTACTTAAGAAGAGATAAAAAAAATATATTTTTAAACTCTTGAACCAATTTGTGTAATTTGTAATGACCTTGAGATCTAGAGTTTAGGAAGTTACTTTTGGAATTTCCATTACAGTCATATATATATATATATATATATATGTATTAATTTACTTCTTAAGTAGGTGATCAATTTTGTATATATTGATTTCAACCTTAAACGATATGTAAAAATTGATCAATCAATATTTGCAATATTCATTTCAATTTTGAAATATGATTCGTAATTTCATCCAATAAGAATCTTATCAACTTTAATAATTCTTCATTGATTTAAAAGTTTTTTTTCCTATAAATTTTGGAAAGTTTCAGTTTTTCCATTTCAATTTAGAACGAAGTCTATTTTGATGTTTTTAAGAAGACGTTTTTTAATTCGAAAGGCAAAGTGATTTTTTTAAGAATCGTTTGATGAATTTTATAATTTAATAAATTTACTTAGATTTTCATTTACCAAGTTGATACTGAATAATTATTGAGTGAAATATAAGATAAGTTCAAATCCGTGATAAATGTCCCTATATGAATCAAGAATAAGAATTGCAGGTAAAGATTAAATTGTTATCCCCCCTCTCTCTCTCTCTCTCTCTCTCTCTCTCTATCTATCTATCTATCTATCTATCACTACCTTTCTTTTTCTATTTGTCGTCATTTTCTATCTATCTATCTATCTATCTATCTATCTATCTATCTATCTCAGTCTGTTCGTATCTATCACAATTTGTTCCAATCTATCTATCTATCTATCTATCTATCTATCTATCTATCTATCTATCTATCTATCTATCTAACTCAGTCAGTTTCTATGTCAGTTTCTATATATCTATCAACTTGTGTTCATATTTATCTGTGATATTTCTTTTATGTCACTCTTTCTGTCACACTCTATCTATATATCTACTTATCTTTCTTGCTCTCTCTCGCTCTGTATATATATATATATATATATATATATATATATATATAATACCTCTGTCAGATTACATTGAACACTGTTCTATTAACACCTGATAAATATTTATACGTGGTGTACCTGCCTGTATACATATATGTATACTTATTTACACAAAAACACAGACACACACACACAGACACACACACACATATATATATATATATATATACATATATATATATATATATATATAATATATATATAATATATATATATATATATATTTTTGTATATGTTGCATTGAGTTCATGTTTATCTATGTACATCCTTCTATTCACAGCTATTTTAATTTTCATATTTATTTATCTAAAAATGTCTACATCTGTTTTTCTATCGACCCCATTCAATTTACATCTCTCTCTCTCTCTCTCTCTATCTATCTATCTATCTATCTATCAGTCCGTCATTTTGTTTATCTATCTATCTATCTATCTATCTATCTATCTATCTATCTGTATGTCCGTCTATTTCATTGTGATTTTATTTATCACCTTCTATTCATTATCTATCTATCTATCTATCTATCTATCTATCTATCTATCTATCTATCTATCTGTCTGTATGTCCGTCTATTTCATTGTGATTTTATTTATCACCTTCTATTTATTATCTATCTATCTATCTATCTATCTATCTATCTATCTATCTATCTATCCCTTTATGCAAATAAATTGAAACGACTGTATTTATTTCCTTTCCTTTTTTGTATTGTCAGTTTTTGTATTGAAATTAATTCAGTTTTTTCTTATATATATATCTAACCTATTAAACACCACAAACTGTGATCTAATTTAAAATTTAATAGAAAAAATCAATTTCCTAAATCCAAAATTCAGGTTAAATATACAAAATTAGAGTAATGATAAGAACTGTACTTAAATACAAAAATATTCTATAGTTGTACAAATAAACGGTAAGTCCAATCCCATCCCTCTCCACCCCTTACACCTACCAATTCTGCTCCTCTAAGAAATCCAAAAGATAAAATCTAGTCGCAAGATCATAAAACTTACATCCTATCTACTGATGTTAAATCTGTCTACAAAATTCCAAAACACTCATTAATCAACTATATTCACTACCCACACCACTTTCTTCAAAATTCAAACGAACAATTCACAAGACTTATTCCTTTATCACCAACCCCACCAACATCCCAAACACTACTGACCAAATATAAGAAAAGAGGCTTTCCATTCCTGTCCACACCACCTGATGAGACATTGTAGTTTCAATGTCGAAACAAATGTACGATTTTTAGTGGATATGTAAAAATTTGTACATGTTCTAAAATATATATATATAGAGAGAGAATAAAAGGTGTGATAGGCCGTGAGCGTTTAGTTTAAAGTGTATATTTATTGGAGTATAAAGATATTATACATATGATATTTTAAGTGTCCATAATGGTATTTGCGACGCGAGACGAACACCATTATAGACACTTAAAATATCGTAATATGTATAATATCTTTATAGTACCATAAATATACACTTTAAACTAAACGTTCACGCCCTCTCACACTTTTTATTCTATACCAATTTCTCTCGTTGGAACAACCCTATTTTGCTTTTTAATATATATATATATATATATATATATATATATATATATATATATATATATATAAGTGTGTGTTTGTTAACCCTTGTGCAAATTAATTGAAAAAAACTGTTTTAGTTTTCTTTCTTTCGCTATATGGTCAGTTTAGACTCACTAGAGTGCAGGGTGTAATCGATTTCTATTTTTCCTCAGATGACGAAATTTCCAATCGTCAGCAAAAATATGTCTATTTTTGGAGTATATGAATAAAATTTGTTTGGCCTTGAAAAAATTGCCTCATCCGGGATTGCTTCAGATTTGTATCACGCTCAGACATCATTGTCTCGACTGTCGATTAGTTGACCTACGGCCATTCTCTGCTATGGACGTTACTACAAAGAAGCAATACGAAAGTTGTATCGCTGCACGAACACACTGGCTAGCCTTACAGAAAGATCGTGTATATTGTTTGTGACAGCCTTTCAGCTGTCAGTCATGTCATCTAGGCGAAGAAAGAAATTGTATCAATTAGTCCAAAACGCAAAGAAAAGTGCGGTCGGAAGAGAAAAATGGCGCCAAGTGACGACGTACACGTGATCAGTGAAAGTGTGAAAGATCCTATGAAGATATTATTCGTTTTGTTTTAATTAATTTGCAAAAGGGTGTATATAAAATATTATATTGCGAAAAAACTGTCTAGCACAACACAGGAAATTATCTTCATTGCAACGGAACGCGCAGTTAGTTTTTTTCAATAAATCTACTGTTAAACGTCTAAGTTCAACCTTCCTAGCTGATAATTCAACATTACCGATGACCGCTCGACTGACTGCCCCTGTATATCATAATGACGGTCAACCACCCTGCGTGATCTTATTTTTTTCGTTCAGAATCCGATAACTATTTAGCAACAAAAAACAACATTTTGTATCACAAATTTGCAACTGCTATGTTAAACAGCATTGAGAAAAGCTGCATGGTCTTTATTTATTTATTTTTTTTAATTCTCTTTTCCATGGAACATATACGCACCTGCAAATAGATCGATTATGCCGGATCCTATATTTCAATACAGCAATAATATGCAAAGGAGCTTGCATGAATTTCGTCAGGTTCAACAGTCTCTAAGTATAAAAGTATGTAAATTATAGCATTTTCATAGCAATTCTTTTGTTTTTATCAAATTTGCTTCCGATGTAAAATAACTTTAATCACATTTTCATTCATTATAGGCTTCGTCGCAGTCAGCTAAACCGAAGAAACAACATAAAAGAAAAAAAAAAGAAGAAAACAGAAGAATAGTAAAAAGAAAATCCATAGGTATATATATATATATATATATATATATATATATATATACGGCTGAGCATGTTTAACTGATTACCCAAGGGACGATGTGTGAATTATTTGTATTACTTAAACAAACGAAACCGTATACAAAAATGTAACAAACACGAAATACTATAGACGAAATCCGAAAATCAGCAACGCATACAGTATAGTGTAGTAGCAACGGACAGCCATGTCTGATACAAGGCCAATTAACAAACATAGCCACTCCCACAATTTAAGGGTTCATCAGAAGATCATCAGAAGATGGATTTCTATGAACAATAAAATATTTCATTTTGTACGTGAAAGTAGAATTTTATTAACAGAACAGAATAACATCAATTTGTAGAAGATAAATGCTAAAAGGGTAGTTGTACGTACAATTACATTATCTTTAGCAGAAACCTTAAACGATGAAAATACTTATATTGCTGAATGACTTGATCAGAACTAATCATAAATAGTGAGTATTAAGATAAACTATAAAAACAACCGACATTTATGTAAAAATATAATAAAACAACAAAAAAAAAACTCATTGTTCATAATCATCAAGGCTGGGTAAAATTCTTCCTTACTACGTACTAAATCTGATTCCACTTTCTATAAGTGGCAGGGCGAGTTCAGCTATAAAGATCATGGCTAGTGTAATCAAGGAATTTTGAATAGTTATTCTATTTGTTCCAGAAGCTGAGAAGAGTATTAAGAAACAGGAAAATTTCACTAGAAACAAAGAAAAAGAGTGCTGGATTGCTATGTGATGTCAGTTCTTCAATACGGCAGTGAATGCTGGACAATATCATCGAAAATGAGGACAAAACTTGAAGCAGCGGAAATGTGGTTCAACAGAAGGATACTGCGGATATCGTAGACTGAGCATGCAAGCAACGATAAAGTGTTGGAAAGAATGGACATAAAGTTGGGGATCAGTTCCATATTACAATCAATATATAAACTGACCCCTCACTTTGTGGTCAGAGCAGTTTCTATACATTTATATTCCTGTGATCCAAAGGCACAAGGATTCATTCCAGGAGCTGAGAAGAGTATTAAGAAACAACAATTTCGCTAGAAGCAAAGAAGAGAGTACTGGATTGCTATGTGATATCAGTTCTTCAATACGGCAGTGAATGCTGGACAATATAATCGAAAATGAGGACAAAACTGGAAGCAGCGGAAATGTGATTCTACAGAAGGATGCTGCGGATGTCGTGACCTGAGCATGCAAGCAACGATGAGGTGTTGGAAAGAATGACAACAAAAATGAAATTAATACTGTGCATCAGGAAGAGACAACTGAAGTTCCTGGGACACGCAATAAGGAAGGAGAGCTTGGAGAACCTGATACTGACTGGCCAGATAGAGGGAAAAGGATACAGAGGAAAGCAGCGGATAACATATTTACAGGGCCTGATCAGGTGGATGACGGAACGGGGGTTGCGAGGTGTAACATGCGCAAACATACTAAGAGCCAGAAACGACAGGGAAACGTGGAGAACCATGATCCCCTACGTCCTAAAGGGACAGAGCATATAGAAGAAGAAAAAGAAGTTCTATTTTTTCAAATAAATAACACAAACCTTAATAGACGACCGCTTTTTTGGCGACTATCTAAGTAACTTGAGGTTTTCTTTTTCAATGAGAAATAGTAGTAAGGAGTTAAATGAATTCTAGTTGTGAGTGACAGAATGCGTTTAATAGAGTCTGTTCTTTTACCTTGCTTATAGACAGCATGAAATTGAAAAGGTAAGTGAAAAAATAAGAGAAATTGCACATATCGGAGTTAATATCTAGAAATCAGTTGAAGTATCTTGTTGATGTTGTTTTTGTCGTCGTCTCCTTTGTTGACTGCGAGAATGTTGAGGATGGAGAAGAAAAGGTTAAAAAATAGCATGAGTGAGGAAGGAGAACGAATGCGTGACGGAACTTTATATGTCCGGGTCGGAAAATTAAAATTTCTTCAGTCACATTATCTTGGTACTCTAAGCTCCTGGAATGAATCCTTGTGCCTTTGGATCACAGGAATATAATTGTATAGAAACTGCCCTGACCACAAAGTGAGGGGTCAGTTTATGTATTGCTTGTAATATGGAACTGATCCCCCACTTTATGTCCAGTATGCTTCCGTAGAACCACATTTCAGCTGCTTCCAGTTTTTCCTTCATCTTCGACGATATTGTCCAGCATTCACTGCCATATTGAAGAACTGACATCACATAGCAATCCAGAACTTTCTTCTTTGTTTCTACTGAAATTTTCCTGTCTCTTAATACTCTACTCAGCTTCTGGAAATGCGTGCTTCGCCATACTAATTCTCCTTAGGGTCTCTGCGTCTTCTGTTAGAACACTTCCCAGGTAGTTATATTTTTGTACCTGCTTGATTTTAGTATCCACAACCTGTATTTGGCATTTTGGTCTCCTCTTTTTGCTGATGGCCATGCATTCGGTCTTCTCGCAGTGTATTTGCAGTCTTTTCTTGTCACTCTCTTCAGTTACCTTCTGTAGGAGGTCTTGCAGTTCTCTTTTCCGTGTCTGCTATCAGCAATGTGTCATCTGCTTACCTTATGTTGATTAAATGGTGGCCTGCGATGAGCAATCCTGGCATAATTTCTAGGCCCCTCAGACTAGTCTCGGTGTACAAGTTGAATAGATCCATGTCTTACGCCCCTTTCTATCTTTGTATATCTACTGAATTAGTTTCCAGTTCGTATGCAGGCGGTTGGCTGCCAGTAGAGATTCTTGATTACTCTTATGTTTTTCCCAAATATGTCGAGGCTGCCGAGCATCTCTATCCGTTCTTTGTGGCGTATTTCGTCGAACGCCTTCTCATAATCGATAAAAGATAATGGAATAAAAACTGACCGGCGATACAGTATGATGACAAGGCTCGCCACCACGTCGCTAATATGACAAGTATGCATTTAAGGAGCTCGGTTGGGAAATTTTGCCACCCCAAAAATATTATCCTGATTTAAACCTATCAGAATACAACATTTTTTCCGTCGCTTTCTATCAATTTAAACAAAGACATGGTGCTTAAAACGCGGTTTGGTGAATTTTAATGTTAAAACTTAGTGATTTCTATCAACTAGGTATCGAACAGTTTGTAGATCGTTAGCAGAAAGTTGTAAGCAATAACTGGAAATACATTGTTGTGTAGTTTTTTTTGTTTATTTTTGTTTTTTTTTAATCATTTCACCCCGAGCAAGGCAGAAACGCCACTGATGTGCAGGGGGTTACATAAATGTAAAAAGATTAATTAGAAAAGAGTGAGGAGTACAAGCTAGTTAGAAAGGAACAATAGAAAGCTGAGAAAGCAGGTGCAATGACAGATACATAGGCGGAGAGAAAGTGAAGGTTATACAGGGGTGGGGAGAGAGCTAGAGTCCAGTGGTTAGTAGATGAGTATTAACTTTGCATTTAAATTTCTGGAGGTTGTAGCCGTCAGGAAAGCAAGAATACGGGAGTGAGTTCCACAGGCGGGAAGTGCGAGAGAAGAAGCTGCAGGAGTAGAATTGTCGTCTGCATTTGGCTAACCTGACTGTGAATGGGTGGGACCCAGTTGCCAGTCTGGTTGCACGGGTAAACACCTGTTGAGGAGGCATCAGTGACTTAAGCTCATCCGAGCAGAAGCCATGAAAGTATTTATAGAAGAGATACAGGGAGTCCACATTTCGACGATGGGAAAGTGGCTGCAGTCGAGTCGCCAGATCAGTACCTATCACATTACACACTCTCCTTTGGAGCTTGTCAAGAACACTGAGGAGAACGGCAGGGGCACCTGACCATAAATGGCAGCGGTACTCCATGAGTGAGCATTAAATTAAAAGCAACATTTTTCTTTTCGTCACTTTTTACAAAAATTCACAATTACGTACGAAATCCTAATTTTGTCAAATAGGGGAAAAAAATGCCACCTACAACTTCACTGATGAACTCTGACGTTATAAAAAATAAAAAATAAAAAACAATCATCCTGCTAATTCTTACCACACATTTTCCCTTGAACATTTACCAACTTAATAATTTCACACCCTACAAAATTTGATGTCATTTCTCTTGCCAAAATAAATTCAACATTTATATACAAAAATGCGAGAATCTTCTATCATGTTTTATCGACAAGAACTACTTGCAATATCGCTAGCTTCTATCCATCTCTCCTTCTCTCTACTACACTGGGGACTCTGCAAAGAACCCCTATTACCTCAGTGTTAAAACCCGTAGTTCAAAAAGAGCACGCAGTGGAAGAGTTCACCCTACAGTTCACTCTACTACACGCAACGTTCAAACCTCGCAAAGAACACGCATTGAAAGAACCCCTACCATTTCAGTGGTGAACACCGACGTCCAAAGAAACACGCAATGGAAGAGTTCTCCCCATCGCTTCACTGGTGTTCTTTTGCGTGTTTATTTTTTCTATTTCTTCAAATGAGGATTTCACTCGTAATTGTGAATTTTTGTAAAAAGTGAAGAACAGAAAAAAGTTGCATTTAATTTCATGTTCACTACAGTTGAATGATTAATCGGAATTTATAATGTAAATGCTTTTAATCTTTGTCAATTAATGATTGTGCAGCTTCAGTTTTTGGGCACATCTGACTCTTGTAATGATACAACATTGCAGGTGGTGTTATATAGTGGATGGTACTGCATAAAGAATCGACCATATTTCCATTGTCTCTATTGAAATATACGAATCTATGAGAACTACACCAATTACAGAATGTGCATTGTGGTGCAGTGGTTATCGGCTCGGAACGAGAATTCGGGAAGCCAAGTTCGAATTCCAGGTGAATTCCTTACATTGAACAAGTCAACTGGAAAAATTGAACATACTAAACAAACGACAAGAAGCCAGAATGCATGTTCGTCAGCAAAAAGAGGGACCCAAAATGAAAATTAAAGGTCGGAGATACTAAAATAAAGAAGAAATTTAAATGTGTGGGAAGTGTCCTAACATACAACGTATTGGGATGGCCAAGACATATTGGGATGGTCAAAACACTTCCTAAATGCGTCAAAAGACGTATTGAGATGGTCAAAACACTCCCTAAATGCGTCAACAGAGGTATTGGGATGATCAAAACACTCCGTAAATGCGTCAAAAGACGTATTGAGATGGTCAAAACAATTCGTAAATGCGTCAAATGACGTATTGGGATGGTCAAAACACATCCTAAAGCGTCAAAAGACGCATTGGGATGGTCAAAACACTTCCTAAATGCGTCAAAAGACGTATTAGGATGGTCAAAACACTTCCTAAATGCGTCAAAAGACGTATTGGGATAGTCAAAACACTTCCTAAAAGCGTGAAAATACGTATTTGGATGGTCAAAACACTTCCTAAATGCGTCAAAAGACGTATTGGATGGACAAAACACTACCTAAAATCGTGAAAATACGTATTGGGATGGTCAAAACACTTCCTAAATGCGTCAAAGACGTATTGGTATGGTCAAAACACTTCCTAAAAGCGTGAAAATACGTATTGGGATGGTCAAAACACTTACTAAATGCGTCAAAAGACGTATTGGGATGGTCAAAACACTCCCTAAATGCGTGAAAATATGTATTGGGATGGTCAAAACACTTCCTAAATGCGTCAAACGACGTATTGGGATGGTCAAAACACTTCCTAAATGCGTGAAAAGACGTATTGAGATGGTCAAACACTTCCTAAATGCGTTAAAAGACGTATTGAGATAGTCAAAACACTTCCTAAATGCGTCAAAATACGTATTGGGATGGTCAAAACACTTCCTAAATCCGTGAAAAGACGTATTGGGATGGTCAAAACACTCCCTAAATGCGTCAAAAGACGTATTGGGGTGGTCAAAACACTTTCTAAAATCGTGAAAATACGTATTGGGATGGTCAAAACACTTCCTAAATGCGTCAAAAAACGTATTGAGATGGTCAAAACACTCCCTAAATGCGTCAAACGACGTATTGGGATGGTCAAAACACTTCCTAAATGCGTCGAACGACGTATTGGGATGGTCAAAACACTTCCTAAATACATGAAAAGACGTATTGAGATGGTCAAAACACTCCCTAAATGCGTCAAAAGACGTATTGGGATGGTCAAAACACTTCCTAAATGCGTTAAAAGACGTATTGAGATAGTCAAAACACTTCCTAAATGCGTCAAAATACGTATTGGGATGGTCAAAACACTTACTAAATGCGTCAAAAGACGTATTGGGATGGTCAAAACACTCCCTAAATGCGTGAAAATATGTATTGGGATGGTCAAAACACTTCCTAAATGCGTCAAACGACGTATTGGGATGGTCAAAACACTTCCTAAATGCGTGAAAAGACGTATTGAGATGGTCAAACACTTCCTAAATGCGTTAAAAGACGTATTGAGATAGTCAAAACACTTCCTAAATGCGTCAAAATACGTATTGGGATGGTCAAAACACTTCCTAAATCCGTGAAAAGACGTATTGGGATGGTCAAAACACTCCCTAAATGCGTCAAAAGACGTATTGGGGTGGTCAAAACACTTTCTAAAATCGTGAAAATACGTATTGGGATGGTCAAAACACTTCCTAAATGCGTCAAAAAACGTATTGAGATGGTCAAAACACTCCCTAAATGCGTCAAACGACGTATTGGGATGGTCAAAACACTTCCTAAATGCGTCGAACGACGTATTGGGATGGTCAAAACACTTCCTAAATACATGAAAAGACGTATTGAGATGGTCAAAACACTCCCTAAATGCGTCAAAAGACGTATTGGGATGGTCAAAACACTTCCTAAATGCGTTAAAAGACGTATTGAGATAGTCAAAACACTTCCTAAATGCGTCAAAATACGTATTGGGATGGTCAAAACACTTCCTAAATGCGTGAAAAGACGTATTGAGATGGTCAAAACACTCCCTAAATGCGTCAAAAGAAGTATTGGGGTGGTCAAAACACTTTATAAAATCGTGAAAATACGTATTGGGATGGTCAAAACACTTCCTAAATGCGTCAAAAAACGTATTGAGATGGTCAAAACACTCCCTAAATGCGTCAAAAGACGTATTGGGATGGTCAAAACACTTCCTAAATGCGTCAAACGACGTATTGGGATGGTCAAAACACTTCCTAAATGCGTGAAAAGACGTATTGAGATGGTCAAAGCACTTCCTAAATGCGTTAAAAGACGTATTGAGATGGTCAAAACACTCCCTAAATGCGTCAAAGACGTACTGGGATGGTCAAAACACTTCCTAAATGCGTTAAAAGACGTATTGAGATAGTCAAAACACTTCCTAAAAGCGTGAAAATACGTATTTGGATGGTCAAAACACTTCCTAAATTAGTCAAAAGACGTATTGGGATGGTGAAAACACTCCCTAAATTCGTCAAAAGACGTATTGGGATGGTCAAAACACTTCCTAAATGCGTCAAAAGACGTATTGGATGGTCAAAACACTACCTAAAATCGTGAAAATACGTATTGGGATGGTCAAAACACTTCCTAAATGCGTCAAAGACGTATTGGGATGGTCAAAACACTTCCTAAAAGCGTGAAAATACGTATTGGGATGGTCAAAACACTTACTAAATGCGTCAAAAGACGTATTAGGATGGTCAAAACACTTCCTAAATGCGTGAAAATATGTATTGGGATGGTCAAATCACTTCCTAAATGCGTCAAACGACGTATTGGGATGGTCAAAACACTTCCTAAATGCGTGAAAAGACGTATTGAGATGGTCAAAACACTTCCTAAATGCGTTAAAAGACGTATTGAGATGGTCAAAACACTCCCTAAATGCGTCAAAAGACGTATTGGGATGGTCAAAACACTTCCTAAATGCGTTAAAAGACGTATTGAGATAGTCAAAACACTTCCTAAATGCGTCAAAATACGTATTGGGATGGTCAAAACACTTCCTAAATGCGTGAAAAGACGTATTGAGATGGTCAAAACACTCCCTAAATGCGTCAAAAGACGTATTGGGGTGGTCAAAACACTTTCTAAAATCGTGAAAATACGTATTGGGATGGTCAAAACACTTCCTAAATGCGTCAAAAAACGTATTGAGATGGTCAAAACACTCCCTAAATGCGTCAAAAGACGTATTGGGATGGTCAAAACACTCCCTAAATGCGTCAAAAGACGTATTGGGATGGTCAAAACACTTCCTAAATGCGTCAAACGACGTATTGGGATGGTCAAAACACTTCCTAAACGCGTGAAAAGACGTATTGAGATGGACAAAGCACTTCCTAAATGCGTTAAAAGACGTATTGAGATGGTCAAAACACTCCCTAAATGCGTCAAAAGACGTACTGGGATGGTCAAAACACTTCCTAAATGCGTTAAAAGACGTATTGAGATAGTCAAAACACTTCCTGAAAGCGTGAAAATACGTATTTGGATGGTCAAAACACTTCCTAAATTAGTCAAAAGACGTATTGGGATGGTGAAAACACTCCCTAAATGGGTCAAAAGACGTATTGGGATGGTCAAAACACTTCCTAAATGCGTCAAAAGACGTATTGGATGGTCAAAACACTACCTAAAATCGTGAAAATACGTATTGGGATGGTCAAAACACTTCCTAAATGCATCAAAGACGTATTGGGATGGTCAAAACACTTCCTAAAAGCGTGAAAATACGTATTGGGATGGTCAAAACACTTACTAAATGCGTCAAAAGACGTATTAGGATGGTCAAAACACTTCCTAAATGCGTGAAAATATGTATTGGGATGGTCAAAACACTTCCTAAATGCGTCAAACGACGTATTGGGATGGTCAAAACACTTCCTAAATGCGTGAAAAGACGTATTGAGATGGTCAAAACACTTCCTAAATGCGTTAAAAGACGTATTGAGATGGTCAAAACACTCCCTAAATGCGTCAAAAGACGTATTGGGATGGTCAAAACACTTCCTAAATGCGTTAAAAGACGTATTGAGATAGTCAAAACACTTCCTAAATGCGTCAAAATACGTATTGGGATGGTCAAAACACTTCCTAAATGCGTGAAAAGACGTATTGAGATGGTCAAAACACTCCCTAAATGCGTCAAAAGACGTATTGGGGTGGTCAAAACACTTTCTAAAATCGTGAAAATACGTATTGGGATGGTCAAAACACTTCCTAAATGCGTCAAAAAACGTATTGAGATGGTCAAAACACTCCCTAAATGCGTCAAAAGACGTATTGGGATGGACAAAACACTCCCTAAATGCGTCAAAAGACGTATTGGGATGGTCAAAGACGCAGTCTTAAAACTAAGCAGAGTATTAAAAGAAATGGAAATTTCGTTGGGAACAAAGAAAAGAGTGGTGAACTCCTACGTGATATCTGTCTTCCTGTATGGCACTGAATGCTTGACAATCTCCTCAAAGATGAAGCAAAGACTCGAAGTAAAACAATGTGGTTCTACGAAAGGAGACTGATGATACCATGGGCTGAACATCTGTACAAAGACGAGGTCTGGGGAAGAATGGAAACAAAAAGGAAACGTATACCTACCAGCTGAATTCATTGCATTCACTTACGTGCAAATACCCTTGGGAAAGGTACTAATCCTTTTCTTCCCTCCAGCTATCGGTTAAATAACAAGACAGATTGGTTTCTATCACTTTGGCTGGAAACCAGTCTACCGCAGAAAGCAATGGCAACCTAGTGCGGGATAATGTTCTGCCCAGTTAGTCATGTCACTTTTGAGACATGATCGTCAAAAGCGTGTATCATGTATGGCAGTTAACTGACTGACTGAACATAATAGTTGAAAACATAATTAAGGCTTCTAGTGGGCATAAAATGGGGGATTGGTTTTCTATTGTTATAAAGTTATAAACTGACCTCCCACTAATTCCTACTTAATAATATAATACATCTCTTCCCCGCTAGCTATGAATCAAATAACAGGACAAATTGGGTTCTATAACCTTGGTCAGCAACCGGTCTGCCGCAGAAAGTATGGCAACCTACTGTGGGATTATCTTCTGCGCAGTCAGTCATGTCTCTTTCGAGACATGATCTCCCAAACGTGTAACACGTATGGTAATTAACTGACTGTTGTTAAATAATAAACTTCATAACAATATAAAACCGATCCCCGACATTATGTCTAGTAGAAGCCTTAATGATGTTTTCAAGTATTATATTCAGTTAGTCAGTTAAGTGCCATAAATGATACACCATTTAGGCAATCCTGTCTCGAAAGAGACATGACTGAATGAGTAGAAGATTCTCCCTAGGTTGCCTTTGCTTTCTGCGATAGACTGGTTGCCAGCCAAGGTTATAGAACCCAATCTGTTCTGTTATTTAACCCATAACTGGAAGGTAGAAACGGATTAATACTTTTCTCAAGGGTATTTGTGCGTACTCGTATTGCGCTTAAGTTAATAAAGTCTACGTACCATAGTTCATCAGAAGAACTACAATGATTTTATTCGCTGAAGGGTTGCAGTTAGTCTACTTTCCGACGGTGGGAAGGGGACTGAAATCGAAATGCAATGCCAGGACAAATATCATTGCATATTCTTTGGAATTAATCAAGTATCTCTAAAAATATAGCAGGAGCACCAGACCAGCTGTGCTAACAATATTCAAAGCAAAGACGAATGTTAGACTTATAAATATACTAGCAGTATAGCCCGGCGTTGCTGGGGTGTACTGAAAACTTTTATACATATATTATCGATTTTCTGCACTATTGTAAGAACTGCAACCTTAAAAATTCTGAATATCGTTTCTTATGTTTTTGTCTGTGAGTGTATGAAATTTGATTAAAATTGGACCACACCATCTATAACCCAATTTTTTCGATAATCGATTTTCGATATTTATCGGGGGTACCTCGACACAAAACCTAGCTAAGAACACTCGCAGACGCTTATAGTACAACTGTGTAAATTTTCAAGAAAATCTGGTTAGCCATTTCGGAGTCTATAGGTAACGGATACACACAGATACAGAGAGAGAGAGAGAGAGAGAGAAAGAGAGAGAGACACCTCCTATCACACTAACTCCCAACTATTCTCACAACACTCTCATCTACCCAACCCTCATTCTCGGTATCCTCACCCGCCTATCACCCACCCTCTGTTATGTCCTATATTTAACCAGCCTTTCTCCTCTCTACGTAGCCCCCTGCACAGTAGTGGCAGTGACATGCCTTGCTCGGGGTGAAACGCTTATAAAAAAAAAAAAAAACATAGACAAAGATCCATTTATAAATATGTTTAGATAAAATGCAATTTATATCTTTACAATGGATTGATGGACGTAATTGAAAACAATGCTTTATGGTTATACACAGAAAAATTCTGTGTAGAATTCCTTATATATCCAGGAAGGTCATTTGATCTTTCGTTTCTTACCCTTCACTGTGAACCGAATGGAATATCTTACTGAATTCAGATGGGCTAACAATATTTGCAGATTTTGTTGTTGAGTTGTACCATATTTTCAAGGGCATTTCCCCACAATTTAACGGTGAACTCAAAGGTATGGGTAGCATCGTGAGGGTTTGATGCAGAGAGCCGCGTTTGTGGTAGCACACCTGTTTTTCTTTAGGCCATAGCTACATCTAAAGTCAAGATCGAGTAAGGTGTTTCTTTGTCGTAAAGTTATTGCATACATGCATCTATCTATCTATCTATCTATCTATCTATCTATCTATCTATCTATCTATCTATCTCAATTATTTACATATCTATCTATCTATTTAGCTGTCTGTCTACTTCATTGTGATTGTATATATTTATCACATTCTATTCACATCTATCTATCTATCTATCTATCTATCTATCTATCTATTTATCTATCTATCTATCTATGTCAATTATTTACATATCTATCTATCTATTTAGCTGTCTGTCTACTTCATTGTGATTGTATATATTTATCACATTCTATTCACATCTATCTATCTATCTATCTATCTATCTATCTATCTATCTATCTATCTATCTGTCTGTCTGTCTGTCTACTTCATTGTGATTGTATTTATTTATCAAATTTTATTCATTGTATTTCTTTATCTATCTATCTATCTATCTATCTATCTATCTATCTATCTATCTATCTATCTATCTATCTATCTATGTATCTGTCTGACTGTCTACTTCATTGTGATTGTATTTATTTATCAAATTTTATTCACATCTATCTATCTATCTATCTATCTATCTATCTATCTATCTATCTATCTATCTATCTATCTATCCCAATTATTTACATATCTATCTATCTATCTATCTATCTATCTATCTATCTATCTATCTATCTATCTATCTATCTATTTATCTATCTATCTATCTATCTATCTATCTATCTATCTATCTATCTATCTATCTTGGGCACCTCGGCGTGGTGTAACAGCTTTCAAGATTGTCTCGCTAGAACCTATAACAACTGAGTAGTAATTTTTATCCTCACTGAGCAGCCCATATCTTTGGCCTTGTGCCACATCTAAGCGGTGTTTAGAAAATGAACTATCTATCTCATGGCGATTATATTTATCTATCCGATTCTATTCACCTCGATGATGCCCCTTTATTTTACTCTATGATTCCAACGTATTAAATACAACAATCAATCTCACGAATCCCCAACTGAATTAACTCACGAATTCTAAGCAGACAACTTTCAAGAAGCATAAATTAGATATTATAGTCTACCGAAGACTCTAAAACAACAACGACCAAATCAATTTCTATTCCTACCACAACCAGAAAAAAATAAACTGATCTACGTATAAGATTTCCCATTCAGGTCTGAATATCTCTATGAAAAAAAGATATCTATTAAGAAAACATTCAAACTTCTCTACGACCCACACTATTTCCAAATGACTTCACGAAATCCACAAAGTTAAAATTAATTAAAAAAAACAACAACAACAACAAAAAAACGAATGCTTCCAACAATAATTACACAAATTTCATAACCAGGCCTTCTTTTCTGTTAAACGCACAAACAAATTATATATGCCAAACACCAGGATACTTGCCACCAATACTGTTGCTGATATAAACAGAGAAATATATCAGACACCGTTTCACATGCCGGAATTTATTTGATAAGAAGTCTACAATGCAAAATCGTGTTTGAGAGAAAGACATCAGTCAGTCAGTTAAGTGCCATGCGCGATACACGCTTGGGCGATCATGTCTCGAAAGAGACATGACTGACTGGGCAGAAGATTATCCCGCAGTAGGTTGCCATTGCTTTCTGCGGTAGACTGGTTGCCGACCAAGGCTATAGAACCCAATCTGTCCTATTATTTAACCCATAACTGGAGGGAAGAGACGGATTAATACCTTTCCCAAGGGTATTTGCGCGTAAGTGAATGCAATGAATTCAACTGGAATTTCGAACTCGGTTATCCGATTTCTCGTTCCGAGCCGATATCCACTGCTCCACAACGCACATCAGACATCACGTGATTTAAAAACCTGCATCTACGAACACAAAAGTGGCATAACTTTAGTATTTGACTATATTTCTGAGATGAGGCAGTATTTACAGTATGTAAATTATTGCAACTATTGTCCTCATCTTTGTTGTCATTAATACCACGTTTCAGAATAATGCAATATGAACTCTGGGAAAAAAAAATTCCTAGACATAAGGTTTATAAATCACAAAATTCCTGTTTTTTTTGTCTTTAAGGACACATGGCCAGTGAATCTAGACGTTGGTTTCTTCCTATGCGGTAACTCAAAGAGTTGTGACTTCAATACCAGTTTAAGTTGTTCATCAAGTCTGTAGCAGTGGTGGACATGTTATTTACAGGGTTAAAGGGGAATGACTCATGACTTCCAAAAAAGAAGTTAGGCAAGGAATGGAGTTCATATAACCTAGTGACAGTAATAAAAGGTTCGGTTCGAAATTCCTAGCATCGACGGCCAAAAGGTCGTATAAATGGCAACAGTGATGAGAACAATAGTCCGAATAATGTAAATACTGTAAATACTATATAATCTCAGAAATATAGACAGATAGGATGATCTATAATTAAAAGTCGTACAAATGGCAAGAAAGATGAGGACAATAGTCCGAATAATGTAAATACAGCAAATACTACATCATCTCAGGAATATCGACAAATAGAATGATCTATTATTAAACGTCGTACAAATGGCAACAAAGATGAAGACAATAGTCCGAATAATGTAAATAGTGTAAATACTACCTCATCTCAGAAATATAGACAAATAGAATGATCTATTATTAAACGTCGTACAAATGGCAACAAAGATGAGGATAATAGTCCGAATAATGTAAATACTGTAAATACTACCTCATCTCAGGAATATCGACAAATAGAATTATCTGTTATTAAAAGTCGTACAAATGGCAACAATGATGAGGGCAATAGTCAGAATAATAAAAATACTGTAAATACTACCTCATCTCAGGAATATAGACAATAGAATGATCTATTATTAAACGTCGTACAAATGGCAACAACGATGACGACAATAGTCCGAATAATGTAAATACTGTAAATACTATATCATCACAGAAATATAGACAAATAGAATGATCTATTATTAAACGTCGTACAAATGGCAACAAAATAATCCGTATAATAATATAAATTCTGATATACTTTTAGACAGTCATTCTGACTCTTTCATTTTACATCGAAACGACGAAGGACATAATTTTGAGTTCAACCAAAATAAATTCATCCCATATGGGTTTCAGTGCCTCTCACAATTGTGAAAACTGCATAAAACACACATAAAATATAAAATATCCAAACAAATACAAAATCTTCACAAAATTTCGTTGTACTTTATCGATCTATACGGAAATGGCATCTACTAATTTTTCCTCATAAACATACATATATTCCCTTATATTAAGTAACGTTACTGTCTAACATACATCAATACAGACAAATGTTTCTTCATAAACACACGCATAGATTATTACACACTTGACCGTCCAAAATATTACTCACACAAATATTTAAAAATTATCAATGTTTTATTACACGTCACACACACACACACACACACACACACACACACACACACACACACACACACACACACACACACACACACACACACAACTTTCTCTAATGCTAGTTTAATTAAAAAGAAAAATATCTCTGTAAGATTTGAGTGAGTTATTTTAACGGCATATCAACACCTCAGTGGGTTATTTAATGACAAAATGATTGGGTTTTAAGGTATGTTTTTAAATGTTCGGTTATAGTGAGAAGGTTGATTTAATCAGATTTTAATGAAAAATTGTTTTTATTCTTTTCTTTATTTTAGAAAACTGAAAATGTCTTAGTTTTATTTTCAAATCTATTTTGCTGAATTTAATTATTTTCTTAAAAAATGTGTTATGGTAATAATTTTGTATCAAATATGTATTGTTGGTAATATATTTCCTTCAAAAATGTATATTTTTTCTATAGAAGTCTATTTTTTATGTACATATTTTTATAAAAGTGTTTTTATATACTTTCATAGTGCTTGACCTTAGTTTGAAGGTTAACTATTTGCCCATAGCTGGGACCCTAACAGGTGCTACAACTCCGTGTCAGAGTGGACCTCGGAATGACATCAATTAAAAGGTGGTTCCATGCTCTGCACAACCTCCCAAGCAGAGGCCTTGATGCCGGTTTCAGTTCACTGTCTTGCCCAGGACGATATATCTGTAAGGATAAAATATTTTGAGAAAATAATAATAGCATCTATAATATTTCCTTAAAATATTTCATCATCTTTCTGCAGATCGATTCTTCATGAATCTAACTTTTCTACCAATACATAAAAATAAATGGAATTATATTTATTCGAAATAATATTCTAAATATTACCTTATATTCTAATTAATACATCAAATAAATAATATTTTAATAAAAAATATATTCTAAATAAAACATAAAAATGATACATAAAATAAATGAAATAACACGACCTCCAAATCCTTAAAAAAGAAAATTCCAGCCGATTTCAACCACGCACTGAAAAACAAATTATACAATTAGGTAATTTTTTAATAGAAAATCGTTGAGAAAATCAGATTTGTTACATTTTATCATCTATGAGATGGACGTTGTAGTCACACAGAACAAAGAAACTACGAATTGAGGTATGTTTGTTTGTTTTGCTTGTTTTTGAGGCTTAACGACCTATCAATCCTTATGGGATCATTTAACGTCATAACCAATGATTTTGGGTCAGGTTATTTTATTTTTACAACATTTTTCTTTTCACGATTCATTGGAATTTGTTTGTAAGAGCAAGGTCCCTACGTCCTACCCTTGTTATTTAACCATAACTGGAGAGAAAGGACGGATTAATACCTTTCCCAAGTGTACCAGTGCTTAAGTGAATGCAGGGTATCCACTGCACCACAACGCACATCCGTCACTATACGCTTACAGCACCTGTATTCCCAAGCGGTCACCCATCTATGTACTGACCAGGCTCAACGTTGCTTAATTTCGGTGATCGAGCGAGGACCGGTGTATTCAACGTGATAGGCCGTAAGCCCGAATTGAGGTACCTCCACTCAATTGGCAAAGATTAAATCATATCATGATGTTAAAAGTGTTCAAACTTAATAAAAAAAACGTTTTACCAACAAAATATCCTATTATTAAGAGGAAAAATCAAATTCTGTTGTTACTATTTAAAAAAAAATGAATCCTTTCTAACACGTTCGAAATTTTAATTAAATTTTAATTTTTTGTTTTCCGGTAGCGATTCACACTATGTTTACGTACGGCGACTAGTAAGAAAATGGTGTCGGTCGATAAAAATGATTTGGGTGCGAATAAATTTTCCGTCGCTCCTAATTTTACTAATTCCAAATAATATTCTAAGTACCACACAATATTCTCTATAATACATACAAATAAATAATATTTTCATGAATAATATATTCTAAATAAAACATAAAATTAATACATAAAAATAAATGAAAAAACACGACTTCCAAATACTCAATAAAAAAATTCCAGCCAAAAATTATGTTGATCATAATCAAGCTGTGTTTTCAATAACCCACGATAGATTAGGAGGAGGATTTCCACATACACACTCACAAATGTACATTTATAGAAAATATTCAAAAATTAAAATTTCTCGTAACATTTCGCTACATTTTCAAGTATTTTAATCGCAGACTTTTATAAACCTTTCCTTAAAACACATACACATATACAATTGTATCATCTAACGTTACCGTCAAACATACACCAAAAACAGACAAGCAATTCATATCTTACGCCTAAAATATTATACACAATATACCAGGCACATGAAATTGAAAATATATATCCTTTGTTACACTTGACACAGATTTGAAAAAAAGAATTAACTCCAATACTCAACATACAATTATCCTGTTACATTTTGATTTTCTCTCGGCTTTTGAGGAAACTTTAAAAAGGGGGAACATGTTAGATTAAGATGCGTTTTCTATTTGTTCTTTATTCTAACACACACATATATATACAAATTTATACATAATAATCCTATATATATATATATATATATATATATATATATATATATATAGTAATCCTATATATATATATATATATATATATATATATATATAAGTATATACAAATTTATATATAATAATCTGGATATCTCCAAGGCTTTCGACAGTGTTTGGCACCCTGGCCTCCTATGCAAACTACGCGGTTATGGTATTACCGGTCGCCTGCTTGACCTAATCCAATCTTTTTTAAATAACCGCAAAATGAAGGTCGTTCTGAATGGGCGTGCCTCTTCGTCCTACAGGACGAATGCTGGTGTCCCACAAGGCTCTATCCTGGGCCCAACGCTCTTCCTTATTTTCATCAACGACCTCCCAGATGAGATCAAGTCCCAAGTAGGCATCTACGCAGATGACACTACAATATACTCCCGCTCCAGTAAGAAGCCTGTCGTGGTGGACAGACATAATCTCGCTGCTGACCTTGAGCGGGATCTACACTCTGTGGTGAACTGGGGCAAGAAGTGGCTTGTCAACTTCAATTCCTCTAAGACCAAGCTCTTGTCTGTCAACCATTACAGGCAACCTCTTCTGCCTCCCATAAGCATGGACCAGGTGATTCTCCCGGAGAGTAATACACTACGCCTCCTCGGACTTACCCTGTCCTCAGACCTCAAATGGAACTACTATATTGAATCCATAGCAAAATCTACTGCTAAGAAGGTTGGGTCACTATGTCGATCCAGGATGTTTTTTCCACCTGAATCAATCCTGCATATATACAAGTCAACCATCCGTCCGTGCATGGAGTACTGCTGCCATTTATGGTCAGGTGCCCCTGCCGTTCTCCTCAGTGTTCTTGACAAGCTCCAAAGGAGAGTCTGTAATGTGATAGGTACTGATCTGGCGACTCATCTGCAGCCACTTTCCCATCGTCGAAATGTGGCCTCCCTCTGTCTCTTCTATAAATACTTTCATGGCTTCTGCTCGGATGAGCTTAAGTCACTGATGCCTCCTCAACAGGTGTTTACCCGTGCAACCAGACTGGCAACTGGGTCCCACCCATTCACAGTCAGGTTAGCCAAACGCAGACGACTATTCTACTCATGCAGCTTCCTCTCTCGCACTTCCCGCCTGTGGAACTCACTCCCGTATTCTTGCTTTCCTGACGGCTACGACCTCCAGAAATTTAAAAGCAAAGTTAATACTCACCTACTAACCACTGGACTCTAGCTCTCTCCCCTCCCCTGTATAATCTTCACGTTCTCTCCGCCCATGTATCTGTCATTGCACCTGCTTTCTCAGCTTTCTATTGTTCCTTTCTAATTAGCTTGTACTCCTCACTCTTCTCTAATTAATCTTTTTACATTTATGTAACCCCCTGCACATCAGTGGCGTTTCTGCCTTGCTCGGGGTGAAATGAAAAAAAAAATATATATATATATATATGTGTGTGTGTGTGTGTGTACGAATTTATATATATTAATCATATATATATATATATATATATATATTTTAATTCAGATACTTCAATCCAAGGGAAAAAAGCAGGAAGGTAAATTCCAAAAAACCCGATCCTAATTAATATTAAAATTTATTTTAATATTAAAAAATGATACAGGAAGAGAGCTCCATGTAATAAAATATTACAGAGCAAATATATATATTAAAAAAGGATTAATTCAAAGATGTTGAATAGCCATTTCGATATGAAGATCCCCACGGGGGACGACACATCACCTCAGCAACAGAAAAAACCTTTCAGAAACTGGAGAAAAATTAGTCTACTTTTCCTTTTTAAATAGATTGCAAAGAAATTAAAAAATAAATAATAAAATAAAATTTTAATAATAATAACAATCCCTTAAATAAAATTTTTAATAGATTCACCCTAAAAATTAGTTATTCTTGCACCTCAAATATAGATAATATAATTAATTCCCACAATAAACAAATTTTAATGAAACTAAATAATACGGAAGCTAAATCCGGAATTGTCGACAAATGCAATTGTTATTCGGTGGATGCCTGCCCGGTGCAAGGCAAATGTAAATCCACCCATGTAATTTATGAAGCCCGCATTTCTCCATCTAATAACAAGGACAATTACCGGACCTATATTGGCATGTCCGCGGGCTCTTTCAAACAGAGGCTTTATAATCACAGGTACTCGTTTTCGAACCCTAAACAGAGATTCCAGACGGCACTATCACGTAGGTTCTGGGAAATGAAGGAGGAAGGGCAGGACCCTATAATCAGCTGGAAATTAATAGGCTCAGCTTGTACCCCTAAGGGTTTTCGTGATAGGTGTCGTCTGTGTTTATTGGAGAAGATTCTGATTTTGAAGTATCCTCATCAGGACTTACTTTTGAACTTTAGGAGGGAATTTATAAACAAGTGCCGCCATAGGGCGGATTTTAACTTCTAATTTCAAATTTTTATTTTTAAATTCTAAATTTTTTCTATAATTTTTTTAATATTTAAAAAAAATTTTTAATTTTAATTTTAAATTTAATTTTTTTTTTTTTTTTTTTTTTATGTGTATGTTTGTGTGTGGATGTACTTTTTTATATATATGTATGTATATGTATTTATGTATGTGGGCTATATGTAATTTTGGAAAAAAATTTTTTTAGCTATTTAAATGCTCCTTTTCATAATATTCATTAATATGTATGTGTGTGAGTGCATATGGAATATGTGTATGTATGTGTATATAGGTATATATGTATATATATGTGTGTGTGTGTGTGTGTGTGTGTGTGCATGTGTGTGTACACATGTATATTATGTGTATATGAATTTTTTGTATATAGGTGTGTACACACATATATATGTGTGTATGCGCATGTATATGTATATAAGTGTGTAATAATATATATGTGTGTATATATTTATATATATATATATGTATAATAGTGTGTAATAAATTGAATGTATGTGTGTGTATGTGTATATATGTATTCTTATTCGTAGAATTGTGTGTGTGTATATATATGTATGTATGTGTGTACTTCTATAGGTATGTATATAATAATTGTAATTTTTTTTTTTTTTTTTTTTTTTTTTACCTAGTGTTGTCTTTATTTAGTCTAATTTCAAATGACCTAATTTTTTTAAAAATAATTTTATTTTAAATCCTATATCTTTTTATTCCCTTTTATTAATAATTATGCCTTTTTAAGTAAAGGCCTTTTTCTAATACTTCAACGTTTTGGGGAAATTAGGTTTTTGAATTTGTCCAGCGTCTGTAATATTTAAAAAAATTTTTTTCTTTAGTTTCTTTCTTTTACCCTCCCTTCCTTCTTTTATCTCTCTTACCACCTTTTTTCCGTATTGCCTAAACTACGTCGATTTAACGCGTCTGTCTGTTAATTTTTAGTTACATTCTTCCTTTTTTTTGCGAACCCAGACGATGTCATTTTTTTTTTTTTTTTTTTTTTTTTTTTTTTCTTATTTATTTGATTTTATTCTATCTTTTTCTTTTTCTTTTTCGTTTTCTTTTTCTTTTTCTTTCCCTTTATTTTTATTTTTATTTTTTTATTTTATTTTATTTTATTTTATTATTTATTTTTTAATTTCTTTGCAATCTATTTAAAAAGGAAAAGTAGACTAATTTTTCTCCAGTTTCTGAAAGGTTTTTTCTGTTGCTGAGGTGATGTGTCGTCCCCCGTGGGGATCTTCATATCGAAATGGCTATTCAACATCTTTGAATTAATCCTTTTTTAATATATATATATATATATATATATATATACATATTTATATATATAGAGAGAGAGAAAGAGAAAGAGAGAATTTATATATAGTAATACTATATATAAATATATATAGGACTTTATATATAGTAATTCATATATATATATATATATATATATATATACAATTTATATAGAAATACTATATATATATATATATATATATACGAATTTATATACAGTAATGCAATATATATATAGTAATCCTATATATATATAGATATACGAATTTATATATAGCAATCCTATATATAATAATCCTCTCTCTGTCTCTGTCTCTGTCTCTCTCTCTCTCTCTATATATATATATATATATATATACGAATTTATATATAGTAATCATATATATATATATATGACCTTAAACAAAATAGTCGTCATAATTATCCCGAGGAATCATTCGGCCAAAACTTGTCAAGGGCTACGTTGGCTTTACAAATGTTTAAAAATAGAGGACAAAACCAATGTAGAAACTTACAATACTGGGGGAAGATGAAACTCGATTAAAAATAACCTTTATTCAATAAATATTAAAATGTAAGTGGTGTGTATATATATATGAGTTCGACTTTTAACGTGAAAAATGAGAGCCGAGTTTGAATTCCGGCTGAATTCCTTGTATTAATTTACGCGCAAATATCCTTGGAAAATCTGAGACTTCTCCCTCTAGCTATGGCTTAAATATCAGGACAGATTGGTTCCTCTATCCTTGTTTGTCAACTAATCTACAGCAGAAATTAATGGTAACCTACTGCGGAAAAATCTTATGCACAGTCATTCTTGTCTTTTTCGTGACATGATCGCTCAAACATGTAGGAAGTATGCCATCGAACTCTGTGCAATGTAATTTTACCTCGATAAGTTGATTTTGTAAACAAACTGTGCTAACTCGAACGTACGATAGAATTTACATACAAAATGGAAGAAACAATGCTTTAGTTTGCCGAGATATCTTGTTACGTCGACTTAATAACAGCTAAAGATTTAATGTCTGCCGAAAATGAATTAATAAAATTGATCCAACAGATTACTTTTCCCATCATAACAACAAAATAAAGTCCGGAATGATCATTTGATTATACTTAAGATTACTCAAAATATGCAGTCCTGAATATTTTCATGAAGAGGAGAAATACACCTAAAATATATTCAAACATCCACACAAACAAACATTTCAAGATAAACAATAGCCACTTCTACAAAAACAAAACAAAAAAAAAACAATATATTTAAACAAAATAATAAGCTAAAACCTGAAGATGGATTTTACTTCAGCGCCTGTAATAATATACAGGAGACACAACGCAAACGTCTAGTTCAGCGTTCGGCAATCCCCTTCCTGTGGGCAACATCTGGCCCTCAAGTGAATCTTGTCCGTCCCGCTAACTTACTCAGGACACGATATAAATATAGGGAAACCAATCCAAAATGACAATTGATTTAAATTTTTTTTTTTTTTTTTTTACCTGGAGAATGTTTTATTTTTATTTTATTTTATTTTATTTTATTTTATTTACTTTTTTTTGTAGGGATCGCCAAAATTAGCGTACGTCCTCACTTTTCCTGTGAAATTGCGGAAACTTTTAAATGAATATGAAATAATGTTTTAATGGAGTTTTTTTCAAAACTGATTTATGAAACATTTATTTTTAAGATATAATATATTTTCTAACAAAATTCCCGTCAGATATTTTCTCTTTTCATGCTTTAGAAACCTGTTTTTTATCGGATTGAGAAAGAGGTGAAATACTTTCTGCCACCCCAAATTTTTTCGCTTTTGGTCGAATTCCTTATTTTTATGTAAATAAAAACAAGAAAATGATTAAAATCGGACTACTCCTTCTATAACCAGATTTTTCCAATTATCGATTATCGATATTTATCCGGGGTACCTTGACACAAAACCTAGCTAAGAACATTCGCAGATGCTTATAGTACAACTGTGTATATTTTCAAGAAAATCGGTTCAGCCGTTTCGGAGTCTATACGTAACGGACACACACAAAGTTCCATTTATAAATAAATTTAGATAGATTTGTAGGGATGGCCAAAATTAGCGTGAAATGGATTCCGTGAGCAGGTACTTTTAAATGAATATAAAATAATGTTTTTAACCGATTTTAATGGATTTCTTTTCAAAACTGATTTATGAAACATTTATTTTTAAGATATAATATATTTTCTAACAAAATTCCCGTCAGATATTTTCTCTTTTTCATGCTTTAGAAACCTGTTTTTTATCGGATTGAGAAAGATGTGAAATACTTTTTATCGGATTGAGAAAGAGGTAAAATACTTTTTTATCGGATTGAGAAAGAGGTGAAATACTTTTTTATCGGATTGAGAAAGAGGTGAAATACGTTTTTATCGGATTGAGAAAGAGGTGAAATACTTTTTTATCGGATTGAGAAAGAGGTAAAATACTTTTTGCATCTCCAAAATCTTTTGCTTCCTGGAATAGTTACTTTTCTTTGTAAATAAAAACAAGAAGAAAATCAAAATACGTTTTCCAATGAAAAAGTTATCGAAAATAATTTTCAAATCATTTACAAATTGTATTTACATGTTTAATAATATGGTTCTTTTCAATGACACAAAAGCCATATGTATTTGGCCCTCCTCCATGACTCCACATAGCTTTTTGGCCCTCACTCTTCAATAGGTTGCCGACCCCTGCTCTAGTGTGTTCTCTGATCTGTAAATTTGCGCCCTGGTTCTTACAACGATTGACCATTCCTTAGAGATCTCTTAAAATCGCAGTGTAGGACACCTACTTACAAAAGTGAGAGAAGCAAAATTAAATGTCTCTAAATTAATTCGGCCAGGTATAAAAAAATAATTTCTAAAATTCTCAGGATCCAACCATGTAGTCATACCAACAAAAATTTAGTCCTATGAAGGATAAAATGCTACATCACTTTGATAGCGGCTAAAACCTTAGTGACTACGAAAAGGAACGAATAAAATTGATCCAGTTGATATCTATTACTATTATAACAATAGAATAACATCCCGTATAATTGTCGGATTATACTTAAGAGCACACTGAATATGCATCCCTGAATACTTACATCAACAAGAGAAATATATTGAAATAACATCCAAAATATTCAGCCTTTGAGATTTGAAAAAGAAATTATACGACCGGCGGACGAGAGCGAGGGAAAATTTACTCGCATACAATCATTTTACTCGACCAACTCCATTTTCTTAATAGTAGACTTATGTAAACATCGTGCGAATCGCTGACGGAAAACAAAAAATTAAATTTTAATTAAAATTTTGAACGTATTAGAAAGGGTTAAAAAGATTTTAAAAGTAATAACAACAAAATTTGATCTTTCCTTTTAATAATAGCATAAACATTTTGTTGATAAAACTGTTTTTATTAAGTTTGTGCCCTTTTAACACATTGATAAGCATTTATTTTTTTGCGAATTGAGTGGAGGTACCTACATTCGTAGTTTCTTTCTTCTGTTTGACTACAAACTCCATCTCATAGATTATAAAAAATAACAAATCTGATTTTCTCAATGATTTTCTATAAAAATTTACCTAATTGTATACTTTGTTTTTTAGTGCGTGGATGAAAGAAGTATGCGTTCTTTTTGTTTTTTTTTTTGTTTTTTTTTCAAATGTTCGTTTTTACATTTCGTAAGCGGGGAGGAAATATAAATATGAGTCAAGGATAATATTTTTTCCAAACGAGTTTCAACAAATCTGTCTTTTAATCTGGGCGACAGAGACATTTTGTTCCACTCTGGAAGCGTTAATTATACGAATGTTTACACTGACCAGGATGATAAAAGCCCAATGAGTTCAATAACGTCATTGTAATTCATTTTAATAACTTGTGAATGTTCAACATGTGAATATTTCTCTTTTCTATATGTGAAGGGACACGTTTCATTGCAAGATTTTTAATCGACCGCGGGCTAGTAAAGCAATGAACTTTAATTGCCCAAATAATTTTTTAAACGACTGAGTCGATCGGGCGAGTGAAATCTCAAAGGCTGTATAGTCTGATGAGATATATAAAGGAAATACTTGAAACGATATTGTAAAACTTAATTTATACAGACATCACGAGATTAATACAAGTTACCTTTGGACTCTACTATAACAATAAATAATCAAAATTCTAATCTTTAGCTTCCAGACGTTTATTAATATGGCTTGGGCTACGTTGCCGAAAGTGTCATGTGGGATCGCTACACATACATATTAATTTCTTGTCTAAGACCCTCTAATGTCGTCCGTACACTGCAATAAACAACCTCCTACAGTACAGAGTTTTATTGCAATTTCATACAATTATGAAAGAGAAAATGTTCTTTTCCTGATTATATGACTCAGAATAATTTTGTCGCATATATTTTCTATTATAGAGCATGCCACAATTACAGCTCAATCCTAACAATCTGGTTTTTTATGTGATGTCTTTGACCACACCAGATATCAATCTGACGATGTCTGCTGGCTAACCCTGGCAGTGAAAATGTAGAGGCGCTACATATTGGCAATATGCAAGATTTGTCCAAAGACGCATATAGTTTTAAATTCAAAGTTTGCCTTTTTTTGGTGCCAAACAGTTTTTTGGTGCCAAACAGTTTTCTCAAAGATAGAAAAGCAATTTTTTTAAAAAATCATATTACCCCGGGCAAGGCGGTAAGGCCACTGGTGTACAGGGGGCTACGTAAGAGTAAAAAGATTGGAAAAGAGGAAGCCGGAAACCACATCCAAAACAGGGAACAAGAGATGAGCCTCTACATCAGTTCAATAGACGTGGGTGGAGTGTGAACCGGGCGATAGTTTAGTCTATCTACTCCAATTGAAAAAAAAATAAGGAAAAGTGAAAAGATTGGAAAAGAGAAAGCCGGAAACCACATCCTAAACAGGGAACAAGGGATGAGCCTCTACACCTGTTCAATAGACGTGGGTGGAGTGTGAACCGGGCGATAGTTCAGTCTATCTACTCCAATTGAAAAAAAAATAAGGAAAAGTGAAAAGATTGGAAAAGAGAAAGCCGGAAACCACATCCTAAACAGGGAACAAGAGATGAGCCTCTACACCTGTTCAATAGACGTGGGTGGAGTGTGAACCGGGCGATAGTTCAGTCTATCTACTCCAATTGAAAAAAAAATAAGGAAAAGTGAAAAGATTGGAAAAGAGAAAGCCGGAAACCACATCCTAAACAGGGAACAAGGGATGAGCCTCTACACCTGTTCAATAGACGTGGGTGGAGTGTGAACCGGGCGATAGTTCAGTCTATCTACTCCAATTGAGGAAGAATGGTATCTCCATCCGTCCGTACATAGAATACTGCTGCCATATATGGTCAAGCGCCCATGCTGTTCATCTCAGTGTTCTCAACAGGCTCCAAAGAAGAATCTGTAATGTGATAGGTCCCGATTTGACAGCTCGACTTTCTTACCGGAGAGAAGTGGCTTCTCTCTGTCTATTCTACAAATATTTTCATGGCCTCTGCTCAGACGAACTTAAATCACTCGTGCTCCCGCCACAAGGATTTTCTCGTGCAACCAGACTAGCAACAAGGTCCCACCCATTTAATGCTGAATCAACCAGATGCAGCCGACAATTCTAATCCAGCAGCCTATTTCTCGCACTTCCCACCTGTGGAACTCCCTTCCATATACTTCCTTTCCGATCCCCATCTCTTACCCACTTGACTCCAGTTCTTTCTACATCACCCTGTATATCTTATTCTTTTCCTTTCTCTCTACCTTCGCAACTGTCTTCACACCTGTGTTCCCACCCTTCTCTTGCCCTTTCTCTGACACCCCCTGTAACTGGCTCCTGTTTCTCTTTACTCTCCTCCTGACTAAACTTTTACTCTCTTATGTAACCCTCTGCGCATCAGTGGCGATAACGCTTTGCTTGAGGTGAAACGATCTAAAAGAAAACATTAGTCGGCGATTCTACCTCTGAACCCATTAATTGTGCTTCTAATATATATATATATATATATATATATATATATATCCGCAGATAGATCTGTTTAGTTGTATCACGGCTTATCAGTACGATTAGACATCCGATTGCTTCTTGTCATCGAAACCCGACCGAATGACTTGTATATCCATCCTTCTCTTGCCCCTTTCTCTGACACCC